>PYSR01000024.1:0-279791 GCA_003049425.1 Magnaporthiopsis incrustans
GAGGTCCATTGGACATGGCACCGAGCTGACGTACGTCTGATTGTTTCACTGCTATGGCTATGAAGGCATTGTAGACGTTCACAGAATAACCTGAGGGGCTGAGGTCTTACACGTTGCAGACATAGCTGGTGTCACGGTCATTGGGACAAGAGATTATGGCGTGAAGAGGCTTGCAGCGTGTCGGTACCTGTAATGTCGCTGATTGAACATGACGCTTCCATAGTCGGGATTTTGTTACACTCTGGTTTGGGTTCACCGCCAGCGAAGGGTAAAAATAAAACGGACAGGTAAGACAAAACGAGGAAACGAAGCAAATATACCCCAAGCTCCCAAAACACCGATGCAGATAGATACAGGGACAGAATGAGAATATATGGCGGAGGATGCGGAGGCCGGGGAGGATCAACCTGCGCGAGAAAGGTTGGCTGTGCAAATTATCAGCTCTGCTGCTCTCCAAAATGTTTACCAGAGCCCAGAAAGACACAAAGACTCACCCCTCCCTCTCCAACGTCAGACTTATCCGCTCCCCTCGCCAACGGATCTCGCCTCCTTCTTCTTGCCCTTCTCGTCGCCACAGCCGCAGTCGTAAAAATCGCCAATCTTTGCGCAGTCGAACTCCTTCTTCTTGAGCCGCCGGTTGACCTGGTTGTGGACGAAGCAGGCCCAGCCGGCGGCGGCGTTGCGCGACGAGACCTGGGGCGGATACTGCTTGAGCATCTTCTGGAAGTGCGAGGCGCAGTCGCCGCAGGGGTACAGTCGCGCGAACAGCTGGATGTACGTCTTGAGCGCTAGACTGTCGTCGTCGCTCGGCTTCTCGGGGAACCGCGCCATCATCGTGTGGAAGAGCTTCCAGGACGCGCGCCCGAGCTCGGCTCTGGTACGTGGGGGAGATGAGTTAGCAAGGTGTAGTTATAGGCCTGACACAAAGCTAGAGCAATGTTCATTTACTTCAATGTTGCATTCTCCAACTTGGGCGCAATAGAGCCTCCGGCGAGGAGGTCGGAAGTTATTGCCCCCAGGTCCGGTTTGCTCGCATCTTGGCCAGGTACAGACTGCTTTCCGGGGGGCGGCTGCCCCAAAGAGATTGCTGGTGTGTTCGGCGGGTGACGGCTGGACAGCATGTACGTGAACGTTAGGAATGCGGCGATGGCGAAGGCGACCATCAAGGTCAGGTGTTGGCGTCGAGCCATGGCGCGCGGTTGGCTAGTGCTTCGGGATCTCCACAAGGCTGGCGTTGGAGTTTGGCTTGTGACGGATCAGCAAGGACGGGTAGCTGCTGGTTGTGCGACGGACTTGGCTTGGCGGACGAGAGGAAGAGGCACGGAAATCTGTCGGCGGATATGTAGAAAAAGAAAAGGAGCGTACAAGACAAATGGACTGATCTCGGTGGTTCCTGATAACAAGGCGGCCAAGTCAGGTCATGTCGTCCGTTTTGGAGGGGCCCAGACGTCTGGCCAGCGTGCGGTCCGTCGCGGGCGAGGCTGGGGCAGCCCGGGTGCAGCTAGAGGTCGGCCCACAAGCTACAGTTCAGGGGCTTGTTGGGTGGGTCCATTCCTGGGGTGTTGCCAAAAACGGCGCCCCACACGCCACGACGACTCACGCTGACGTGAACTGAAGGGTTCACCTCTTTCAGCCCGACTGCATCAAACAGGCCGTTGAACAGAGCCGTCGTCATCAACCGAAATCGATGCACATTTCTTTGTTATGTGTTCCATCCATCTCTTGGACCATCTTCGCCGCCAAGCTCCAACGGAGAAAAGGGCTGGTTGTTGCGAAGAAAGACCTTCTCCCAGGCGCAAGGCTTATCAATCTATATGAGACCTTACCCAAAACTATGATCTTCGGTTATAAGTAGAGTTGGCATGCATAGACAGGCGGGTGACAAGCCATGGGATAGCTGCGCGAAACGGTGACGTTGTAGTCGAACCCCTCAAAACCACTGCTGGCGTTTTATTTCCCGGCCGGCACCGACTCGAACAGCTGCACTAAACCCTCACACATGGTCGGGTGAGCCACGGTCAAGTTGGCGATCTCGGTGTACGGCGCCCCGAGCTTCATGGCCAGCTGCACGACGGGCAGCATCTCGCCCGCCGACGGGCCCAGCGCCACGAACCCCAGGATCCGGTCGCCGTCGGCCTCGACCAGCACCTTGGCGAACCCGACGGCCTCCGCTCCGCCTCCCATGGTCCGCGTGCGCAGGAACGCCGCCATCGGCAGCGTCGCCACGCGGACCGCCACCCCCTTCTCGCGCGCCTCGCGCTCCCGCAGCCCGACCTGCGCCAGCTCGGGCGACGTGAACAGCGTCGACCGCACCTGTCGCCCCGCCACGCCGCCGGGCCGCCGGTGCCGGGCCGAGATCTGGTCGTAAACGACGCGGAAGTCGTCGTAGCCCACGTGCGTAAAGTACGGGCTGCCGGCGCAGTCGCCGACTGCGAAGACGCCGTCGGCCGTCGTGCGCAGGTGCGCGTCGACCTTGACGTGGCCCGTCCCGTCGCCCGCGAGCTCGACCCCGGCCGCCTCAAGCCCGATGCCCGCCGTGTTGGGCGTCCGCCCCGTGGCCACGAGCACGTGCGACGCCGTGACGACATGCTGTTGCTGCTCCACCGTGACCGTGACCGTGGCCGAGTCTCCCGACCTCCCCGTGACCTGCGCCACGTGCGCAGAGGTGAGTATCCTGACCCCCTCGGCGGCGAGCACCGCCGCGAGCGCCTCGGCCACGTCCGGGTCCTCGCGCTTGAGGATCTGCGCGTTACGCTCGATCAGCGTCACCTCGGACCCGAGCCGCCGGAAAGCCTGGGCGAACTCCAGCCCGACGTAGCCGCCGCCCAGCACGACGAGGTGGCGCGGGAGGTCGTCGAGGTCGAGGATTTCAACGTGCGTTAGCGGCTGCGCCTCTACCAAGCCCGGGATCCCCGCGCCAACCCTGGACGTCGACCCGGTGCAGATGACGATGGAGTCGGCCGTGACGATCCTGCTGCCGCCGTCGTCAACGGCGATCTGGATCTTCTTGGGGCCGGCGAACCGCCCTGTGCCCCGGATCAGCTCCACGCCCGTGTCGCGGAACATGCTCATGTGCAGGTCCATCATGCCCTGCACCATGGCCGTCTTGCGCGCCTTGACCGAGGTCATGTCGGCGCGGATCTGCCCTCCAGCGGCGGCGGTGTAGGCTCCAAGGCCGTAGGAGCCGCCGAGGCTTAGCTCGTGCGCCACCTTGCCCGACTGCACGTAGTTCTTGGACGGGAGGCAGGCGACGTTGGGGCACGAGCCCCCGACCCACTGGCGCTCGATGACGGTGCACCTCTTGCCCCGGTCGCGCGCGAGCGTCCAGGCTGTGAACCTGCCGCCCTCGCTGGACCCGAGCGAGATGAAGTCGTAGTGGTCTGGCGACGACGTTGAAGACATGGCGGTCTAGATGGGTTCGACTTTGGTGGTTCAGATTCAGGGGTAAGACGTGTAAGTTACCTGTGCTCTGGGGTTGCGGACTTGGGGATGATACTGGCATTCTACTCAGGTCGATAGTGATCCCCAGATCGCCTTTATACACATTGCTTCTCTGCATGTTGTCGTGGAAGTCAAGACATATAAATGTCACTTAGTAATCCCCACAGCCATCGTGTCCCAGCGCGAGATTAGAAGTGCATGTTCCCGACAGCTACAATATTACGTGGCCAATTGCAAGTGAGCCATCAAGCTGCCTCTCATGGCAGGCCATCCGAGATAGGCAACTAGCCATGACAGATCATGCGTGGCTGTAGGAGGGTGGCATACATGCGTGTTCATGCGCTCGAGTACCGTTGGTGTGGTAGTGACTTGCCCGACTAGAACATGATCTAAAGGGCGATTGGCTGGGGGGAGACGGACCGCCAGTGACATCCCGACAGCAGCCGGGGGATATGCAGTCGGCATTAGTCCGAACGACATCAAATCCCGAGCTTGGTCGCCTTTCCCTTAAGGACGATGTTGTGCAACACGGATCAGTAATCGAATATGTAAAGGATGGAATCAAGACATGATTCCACATACATACACATTACGTCTATCAGCGGAGACGGCATTCGACCGTGTTTGCTCGCATCACCTTGAAGCCTGCTCCGCACCAGACAGCGAGGTTAGAAGAAGGATGGAATGATGACCGCTATTCACCATCTTCACACCCAAACACGCCTATTCTTCCTACATATACGTCTCTATATAATTATATAATGTTCTTGAGATCCTGGCCGGCAAGGAACCGGCGCAGGTTATAGGCAATCAGGTCCTCGGCGCCCTGCGGCCTGCCGCCGGCGGCGTGGGGGCTGACAAAGACGTTGGGGGCGTCCCACAGCGGCGACGGCTCGGGCAGGGGCTCGGTCTCGAAGACGTCGAGGGCGGCGCCGCCGAGCTCGCCCTTCTTGAGCGCGGCCACCAGCGCGTCCTCGTCGACCGACGTGCCCCGGCCGACGTTGACGAGCCACGCGTGCTTGGGCAGCAGGCGCAGGCGGTCGGCGTTGAGGACGTGGCGGGTCGAGTCGGAGCCGGGCAGGATCATGACGAGCGCGTCGGCGCGCGGCAGCAGCTCGGCCAGCCGGTCCTCGCCGTAGACCTCGACGCCGTCGCGCACGCCGGCGCTGCGGGCGACGCCCGTGACCTTGGCGCCGAGCCCGACCAGCAAGGGGGTCAGCGTCTTGGCGATGTTGCCGAAGCCCCAGACCACCACGTTGGCGCCGCGCAGGCTGGTGAAGCGGTCGGCGGGGCGGTCGGGCTGGGGCCCGCCCAGGTGGCCGGGCCACTGGCGCTTGAGCTGGTAGTCGCGCATCTGGTCGAAGCGGCGGGCGGCGAGCAGCAGCAGGCCCAGGGCGTGCTCGGCGACGGTGTGGTCGTGCAGGCCCGAGCCCGTGGTGATCTTGACCTTGGCCGGGTCGAAGCCGGCGCCCAGGACGTCGTTGGGCCCCGCGGCCAGCGACTGGATCCAGCGCACCTTGGTGAGGCGCTGGGCGGCGTCCTTGAGGTTGTCGGCCGAGTTGGCCCAGGTGACGAGCACCTCGGCGTCGGCCAGCTCGTCCGGGATCGGCTTCTTGACGTCGTACGGGTGCAGGCCGACGCCGAAGCCCTCGAGGCTCGGCAGGTCGAGCTTGAGCGACGTCGGGTAGAGGAGCTTCATGGCGGGCTGTTGCTGCTAGTGGCGTAGTCTTGCGGTTGGTGGGGAATGTAGCGTGTACAGTCGCCGCTGGAGGAGACAGTGGAAACTAAGAGAAGAAGCTCGGCGAGGCCTGAGAGTTGAGACCGTGGTGGTCCAAAACCCCGCGTCTGATCTGGGTCTTGCTGCTTAGGTTTTGCCTCTAGCGGTCCCGCCCCGCGTCACCTCCCGAGATCGGCGAATGGGCCCGCTCGGTGGAATCGTTGCCGAGGTGGCGGTTGGGGACTAGCGGCCGGCCACGTCCAGATCAATTGGATTGAGGCTCTGTCCTTCCGAGTCCGACACCGTCCCGGCGCCAAACTCTGGTGGCTTGGCGACAGCCGCGGACCGGTGCCGGGAACCTGATAACGTATTTGTCCACATCTCTCCTTTAAAACAATGCTTTCGAAATGACGCCGTTTCTAAGCACTTACCGCCCAATATCTTCGGCTCGGGGAGAGTAGAGGTAATGCAATGGATCTTTGTCTTTCTTTCTCGCATAAAAAAGACAAAGATAAAATGAACAAAATCTGGGTGGCGCCAGGCCGACACAAGCCAGCAACCAAGTCCAGGGGAATCCCTTAACAGACTCAGGCGTGAAGAAATATGTCGCTGCAATCACTGGACTCAGGGTCGCGGAATTTCCATGTCCGCCCGCTGGCCTGGAACTGCAAAGAAGGAGATACCGGATGGCAAGCGCTGGCTGGGGCGATGCCTCACCATCAGTAGCAACACCTGCACCGCAACTTCCAAAGTCAGCCGGGCAACCCAAGCAACATATCGCCGAAGTCCGTTGCGGCAATGTTTCGACTTGATTATCTACGGCCGATGACCGATATGTCCGTGGCGTTACCGCACTGTCGGCGGATAAAGACGAGGGAGGTGAGAACGGACAAGATTGGCGGCAGATCTAGCGAATAAGCTGGTCGCCGATACCTAGTTAAAGTAGACCTGGGGATCGCCGGCCCCCAACGATGGCTCCGGGCCCATCAAGGCATACCAGCATACCGCCAGTTCACGTCCGGATAAGACACACGGTCAAACGGGTGATAGATATGTACGTTTCCGCGCGTGTGTCAACTTTACCGGCGTTATTCGTCCTGAAATGGAGGACAAAGGGTCTGACGTGATGCCATCAGTCGACCCCGGCGGGGTAGCAGACATGAGGATACTCACCGACCATTCCGAACCCAAAGCACGACGGGGCGAAGCCTGTCACCTACCCCCGCAGGTTTGTTGGGCCGGTACCTTGAGTGCTTAGGGCATAGATCTTTCATGTACCTGATAGGGCTGACAGATGAGACGCCACCGATAGGCGGGCCTGCCCAGGTGATCCCGAGGCATTGGCACTGGTGAAGTTGGTGCCGGAGTATCAGCCTAGACCAAAAATAGCGTTATTTTCTCTCGGTGGCGAACTGAGAGAGGATGAGAGATTTTTTTTTGAAAATGACTCCGGCATGGCCGAGCCATATGTTCCCGCCCCGCATGACGTCCCAATGTTGCAAGACGGTAGGCATCGAGACAAACAGAAAATTGGGCTTTGTCGAACTGTTTGTAGGGGCTTCCCCGCAAATAACCCCAGCCGATCAGCTGGTGGCCTCCCGCTGGGCGAGCTGAAAGGCAAAAGGACCGCCTGCGCCGGGTTGGTTTCTGCATTTAGGGGTATAATGGGAAGGACATGCAGCCAGTAGGGTCGACGCCCCACCGAGTGGGAGAGGCGGAGGGAGAGTGGAGGGCAGATACCGGCAGGTGTAAGGGGCTCTTGGGATAGGTTGGAAGACGAATTCGGTTGCCGAGCGGCTCGCCAATGGGGGGTCAACATGCAAGCCAGGGTCGCATTGTCACATGTGGCATGCAAGGAGACGTTCATGTTAAGCGGGCGGGCTGATATCAACGGCGCGCAGTCACTTCTTGGACGTACTGACTTCCTGTTCTCGTGCTCGTAGGGCTGGCCTGCACGGCCTGCGTTGGCGCGAACCGTCCCCGCCGTTGATAGTGGCAGCCCGGCGACCCCACACCCCCAAATTCACATGGAGGGTGGCTTCGTGATTCTGCAGCCTGAGTCAGCCTGCATAATGGGTACAGGTGCCAGGTACCTACATTGCAGCTCAACCTGAACATGGACAATGCCAACCTCAAATCTCATCTGCAACTAACGGCGTTGAGACCTCAACCTCCAGCCGCACTTTATGGCTAGGACTCTTTGAGCTCCCTCTCTCCTACAGCCCTACCTAGTGCTTGGCTCGAGAGAGGTGGAAGCTGGGCGATGAGGCAACAGGAAGGCATCGACAGCCCCACTATCAACCCCAAGCTTCCCAAATCAGGCACATGTCTGTCACCCACCGTATTCCCTACCATCAAGCAATAGGAGGCCGTCCTCGACATGGACCGCATAGTACCTAGTATCCACGGAGGCCGCATTGCGGCAGGGGCACCAAGAATAAAATGATGACGCTCACCCGGCGCTGAGGTAGCAGAATTCTCCGCCAGGATTCGGTAATGCAAAGGCCTCGATCTGATCTAACAAAGTGGAATCATGGCATCCCAAAACCTCGACCCAGACTCTCAGCCTACACGGCGACGGCGCGCGGCTCACAAGAGGACTCGGAATGGCTGCGCCGAGTGCAAGAGAAAGCACGTCCGCTGCTCGCTCGAGAAGCCGGTGTGGTACGTCCCTACCCATATCGGCGCCCAAGACGTCGCAGGACGAGAACCCAAAAAAAAAAAAGATCAAAGGAGGCTGACACCAGAATCCTTAGCACCTCCTGCCTGGTCAGGGGAACAGAATGCCAGTACCCCGAGGCCTCCGCCGCCGTCTTGACCGTCGGCGGGCACCTGACAGTGTCGAGATCCCCGACTCCGGCCACGAGCTCGCCGGTGAGCGCCGAGAGTCACGCAACAACTACGGGTGGCCTAGCAGGCACGCCATCACCGTGGCTCACCTTAGCCGCCCCGCCTGTCGACCCTTTCAACAGCCTCCCGGTCGATATGCCCTTCAGATCGTATGAGATGCTGCAGCACTGTAAGTCAAGAATACTGGGCTTCTAACAGCTTCGTTTTCTGCATAGGTAGGCTGTATGGCATGCTTTAGACACTTACAAAACCCGAGCCTTAGACGTTGACTACCGTCATGTAACGTCCAACATGATCCCGTTCTTCCAAAGTCCTCTACAAATGTGGGGAAGGCTTCCCTTGACTCCTCAGCCCAGCTCCCAAAAGCAAGCAAGCAAAGGGTACTGACACGCAGCAAAAAACAAACCTGCCGGTCTGGTCTACAGTTTCAACGGATCGGAGGAGGACTCCCTAAGGATCCACAGCACCATCGCGTGGGCTTGCGTGCACGCCTCGTGGCTCGGCGGCTCCATCAAGCACGTGGAGGAGACCTACCTCTACCACAAGATCGAGAAGCTGAGGATCCTCCAGAAGCTCATCGACGAGGGGCGTCCGGAGTCGTACGCCACATCCATGATCTCGACCCTCGGCTTGGCCCTTGCAGAGACCGCCATGGGCGAGGACGAGGCCGGAGCCGCCCACATGCGCGGGCTTTTTGGCCTCGCCAAAGCCCAGGGAAAGGCGGTGCCGCCTATGGTGCCACGGATGGTGCTTGTGTAGGTTCCCATGTGGCCCATGCGGTATTCCATCAGCACCGGTCCGGAAATATGCCGTCATTCATCTAACCGTGCCCGGTTCCGCAAACAGTATTACTTCCCTGATCGCGGCAGCCCGCAACGCTGCCCAATCCTGGCCGAACCCAAACGAGGTATTCGGGGCTGTGCCTGCCACCCCGATTTTCATCGTCCAGGGCGACGACCCAACCGACATTGTCCCCAATTACTTTGGGATATCCCACCCTTCTTCATACGCCGGCAGCACCTCGCCGTCACCATCCACGCCCCACTCAACATGCCCAGTCCCCGCGGCGGCGTGGGTAACCGCCGCATACCTGTTCATGCACGTCATCCACGAGTCGAACTGGGGCACGTCCGTGGTCGAGCCCCGCCTTGTGGCCTGGCTGCTGGAAAGCCCACCTCTGTCCCCGCCGCCGCCACCGCCGCCCGAGTCGTGGAAGCAGTTCTGGCTCTGGCGGACGGTCATCAGCGCATACGTGCTCCTCGGCGGTACGGCGATATCACCGCCGGGTGCTTCCGGCCTAGACTGCGGTGGTAGCGGGAGCAGCAGCAGCAGCATCGCCGAGGTCCAAGCCTGGTTCGACCCCCTCGTGAAGAGGTGGATGGACCGCTCCGCCACGGACGGCCTCGCGCAGTGGGACGTGGCGCAGGAGCTCGTCGCCAAGCTCGCGTGGCTCGGGACCGCCGGCGCTGGGAAGAGGTTCCTGGCCGAGACGTGGCGCGAGGCCACGCGCTTGAGGGCCAGCGAGCAGGAGGTGGTCAGGATGGCGGGCCGGGAGCAGGCCGCCGCGCTGGGTGAGTGCCTGGACGGCCTGCAGAGCTTCGTCATGGGACCCGACGGCGACGGGCTATCGACATCTGTGATGGATGCCGGTGGTATGGCCCACGCGCCGAGCGGATGGATCAAATGAGGGTGGGGAAACGTGAGCCGAGCTCATACCCGTAATGTCTAGTCGGTGATTATTTTAGACTAAATTTCTATCGCAATATTCCTGTGGATGTCGTTCCGGATTCCTTGTTTGTTTTCGTTTCCGTCAACGACATGCGCTAACAGGGAGGCTACGCGCTGACAAACCCTTTTGCTAGGGAGCATTTCCCCGAGCCCCCGGGCTCGGCTCCCACACACTTTGAACCACGTGGATCTCGAAATATCGGTGGCCTTTGTCAATATCCAGACTAGTGGTGAGACCTAAGCTGTCTACTTACAAATTCGCATCTCGGTTCTTACTTTCGTTCTCGGCCGGAATCCCACCCAGAATCCCGGCGTTTTCCCAATCCTCATTAGCTAGGCAGTCGGACCCGAGATGCTTAGAAATCTCACACCCGCCAGGCACAGAGCAATAGGCAGACGCAATGAACCTATCGTGGGTACGAGCTCGGAAGGATCGCTGGCAAATCAGGCTTGCTGCAGGGTCGTTTAAGCGTACAGCAGCCTACCTACCCGATCAACGAAGCAGCTGTTGTACCCCAAACACCCGCGCCACCCGCGCAGGCCGGCTGGTCGGGGCTTACCAAGCCCGACGGGATAGTCAACACGATGGGCTCTCCTGCGTCGTGACGGAAGCGCGCACACGGAGATCGAGCAGAAAGCCCGAGTGCATGTCTGGGTATATAACAGGCGGAGAACCGCACATTTTTGACAGGTCGCATTGGAAGGCTATTATATGAAAACGAACCGAAGCCGTTTAAATTCGCTTCTGTCTACCTACCTTCACACCCTCTCGCGCGGCTTGTTTCGTTCCGTATATTGCACCATCCACCTCTATCCAACCACAGGACCCTCAATTGTGCTAAAACACAATGACTGCCGCCGCCTCTCCCAAGCAGGGCCGCAAGATCGCCATCGTCGGCGCCTCGGGCAACGTCGGCACCCCGACGGTCGCGGCGCTGCTGGCCGAGGGCACCCACACCATCACCATCCTCACGCGGCCCGACAGCAGCGTCAGCTTCCCGGCCGGGGTCGCCCGGGTCGAGCGCGGATCCTACTCGGACCCGGAGTTCCTGGCCGGGGCGCTGGCCGGGCAGGACGTGCTGGTGCTGCTGCTGGGCTTCATGGCCATGGACGCGCAGGAGCCGCTGATCCGGGCGGCGGCGCGGGCCGGGGTCAAGGTGGTGCTGCCGACCGAGTTCGGCAGCGACACGGAGCCGACGCGGCTGCTGGAGCAGATCCCGATGCTGCAGGCCAAGAAGCAGCCGCGCGACCTGATCGAGTCCCTTGGCATGGCGTGGATCGCCGTCGTGACGAACCCGTGGCTCGAGTACAACATGGGGCCCATTGGCGTGAGTTGAAGTCTCCCTCCTTACATAACTTCCTAAATTATTTTACCTTTCTTGGCCTACATCAAAGCTGCGCTGCTAACCACCAAAAAATGCAACCGGTTTTCACAGTGGGGCTTTGACGTCAAGAAGCGCACGGCGCGCCTCATCGACGGCGGCGACGCCAAGTTCATCACGACGACGATAGGCACGGTAGGCCGCGCAACGGCGGGCCTGCTCTCCCTCCCCGACGCGGAGCTGGGCAAGTTCCGCAACGCGCCATTCTACACGCGGTCGTTCCGCACCAGCCAGCGCGAGCTCCTTGCCAGCGTGTGGCGTGCCACGTCCACGACAGAGGCGGACTGGTCGGTCGAGGTTGTGGACGGGGCGCGGGAGTGCAGCGAGGCGGAGGCGCAGGGCGGGGTGGCGGGCATGATGCGCAAGTTCTTTGCGCTGCACCTGCGCGACGGCTTCGGCGCCGACTACGACGCCAAGGTCGGCGGAAACATGGAGCTGGTCGGCGCCGTCGAGACCGAGACGCTCGACGACGCGGTCAGGAGGGCTGTGCGGCAGGCCGAGGGGCACTAAGGCAAGGCACTGATAAAGGGCGGCGCTGGGGTTGGTTTTTCGGGTTTGTGGAGGTGGTCCGGCCTGTCGGCGACGGCGGCGTCATGTTTGTCCCCGAGTCGATGCTTGCAGCTCGAAATTAATTACTCGCTACGGGCTTCGCACTAAAGATGTGGTTATCGTACACGCGGCTGGTTCGCTCAAAGCTCGGCCAGCATGCACAGTGCCTAAAAGAGGCTTCCCAACGCCAAACAAAGCAAGATAGAGAGGGTGCTTCGGCAGGCGCGGCCAAACCGGTCTTTGTCGGGTTCCAGTGCGGGGCATCGTTGAGAGCACGCATTACTAGCGCGACCGGTGTAAATGGATGCGTCCTCCCTGCTGGCTCGTGAACGACTCGGCGTAGACGAAGCAGCCCAGCAGAGAGACGGCAGCAGGCAGCTACTAGTAGCTCACAGGGCTGCGTCCATCCATTACTGTACCTGTCTACAGGGTGTTCTCCTCCGAAATGGCGGGAGCGGCAGAAAGATGGGACCAGACGAACGCGTATTAGAATAACCCGATGATGGGATATCAGGTAGATCGCGCGAGAGTTTCTGCACACTCCTGTACCAGGCCATCCGGTGGCAGGGCGACACAGGCCCGCCAGAGAAGAATGCATACCATTTTGAGCGACTTGACACGGCCCCAGCGACAAACGTTCGAGCTCGTCGTCCGAGTCAGGCCTTTTAACGCGCGCCTGTGGGCAGAAAAAGGCCGTGGAAGAGTCGGGCGACAATTAAGCTTTGGGCTCAGGCGACAGAGAATGGCTGGAGTCATGGAATGAGCGCACGGACGGCCAGGGAAGCTGGTGGAAAGAATGGCCGGCTGGCTGGCGTGGGACGCCATTTTGACCCGAATAGGGGGACTCGCAGCGGCTGAAACCCTCACGCATCGACAATTCGCCCGTCGGCGGGCCGGGCTAAATTTTGCACTGCTAGATCGAGATCGACCCAAAAAGAACGAGGCCAGCGCAGACCCAGCCGAGCCGGGCCAGCTGGAGACTCGGCATTAGGCGAGGCAAGGCGTTGTTCCTGTGCTGCCCGCTGCCGGCAGCAAGCAGCGCATGTCTGCCAGGACCAAGAAGCCCCTGCAGCCGTTTAGCCTGGCCGTCGCTTCCATGGTCTGCCAGGGGCCCACAAGTCGACGGAGCGAGCTGCCCGTGCATCCAAGATGGATCCCGTCCGTTCCCCGGGCCCAGTCCTGGCTGGTGCGTCGGGGTCGTCGTGAACAATGACGGCCGAGGCCGGTTCATGATTGGCCGCTCCGACGCCAGCCAGAGGCACACACTTTTGGCCTGGCACTCCGGCACACATCCTCGGACTGGCTGAGGCCGCTGGTGGCTCTGAGTTTCTGCTGTGCCGTGCTGAGTTTTCGTCATCCACCCGTCCTATCTAGGTTGCTATTTGTATTTGGGGTACGATACGTACCATGTGCCGCTGCGACAAAATACCGACAGCGGCAGACCGACCTGGCCGGGATTTATTTTCGATATTTCCTTTTCCGTCGCTGCGTGACATGGCATTCCAAACGCCCACAAGATTTTCGTGTCTGACCAGAAAGAAGGGGCCAAGGCCCAGGTACCCCACCCCTCAGCCCCCCCGTCCAACCAGCAACCAGCACGCACAGTGCTGTCTCGCCCGTCCACCAATCCCTGGGCAGCCAACCATCACGCCCACACGGACAAATCTCACCCTCCGCCCATCCTTCTGCTGCACCTCTGCACCTCCATCACTCCGGCTCCCCTCCCTTTCCGTCGCCATCAGCAGCAGGCCGGCGTAATCCCCCCTACTTCCGTCCCGCTCCCCTCACCAGCATTGTTTCTTGTCTCTCCTTGCGTTCCCCAATTATAAACCCTTTTGTCTTTCCTTTGTTCGCCACCGCGATATCGTGCGTTTCTTCAGCGGCCGAGAGACGCAGGTTTCCGCCATTCGGCCCGAGCATCTGCCCGCTGCAGTAGTTTTGTTGCCCACCGCCTCCTTCTCCTGCCCGCCCTGCGTCTTCCGCCTGCACCACCCGACTGGCCGCTCACCGCAAGCTGCCAAGCAAGCATCCGACCGATCGAGCCGCAGAGCTGGGCCGATGTTGCCGCGTCGGCCGACGTCACCCAGATGTCGCCCAACTGAACAGCAACCCGATTCCGGCTCCGCCTGGTTGTGCCCAAGATGATGCGGCGGCCGCCCGGCCCCGTCGCCCAGCAGCGCAACAACAAGCTGTTCCTCGCCTTCGCCGTCCTCCTCATCCCGTTCCTCCTCGTTGAAGCTCAGCAGCAGCGACAACAGCAGCAACACAACCTCGAAAACAAGGTCGTCGAGAGCGACCACCTCCGCGTCGGCAACCACGCCCCCAGACCCGACCAGCACCTCGCCGACAAGGCCAGCCGCAGCGATGACAACCTCCGCCGCCGCCACGAGTCTCCCCTCGAGGCCGAGCGTGTGGCCCGCCAAAACGCCGCCGCCACCGCCGCCACCGTCACACGCGGCGTCCTCGAGACCCCCGCCGTGAAGCGGAGGAGCACCACCTCGACGCCCGAGGACAGCAGCGGCCACGCCGAGACTGGGTCCACCCAAAAGAACCACCGATACTATCAAAACATCATCATTCCGCAAGACGAGAGCGCCCTCGCTACTGTAGCTCCGGACCTGTTGTCCGTTCGAGCACCAGCCACCAGAAGACACGGTCCCAGCTCCTCCATTGGTGCCGGGCTCGTCTCGCCGCATGCTGCGCGGTCTCTGGCCGACTGGGAAGTCGAAGATTTCGTAATTATGGCGACCGTCGACGGAGACCTTTACGCCTGCAACCGCCACACCGGCCGGGAGCTCTGGCACCACAAACTCGAACGCCCCATGGTCGAGATCGTCCATCACCGCGCCAACGTGTCGGTGCTCGATGACGACTACTCGCCCATCGACCACTACATCTGGATCGTCGAGCCCACCCTCGACGGCCGCCTCTACTTCTACATACCCAACACCGGACTGGTGGC
The DNA here is from genome assembly GCA_003049425.1 of Magnaporthiopsis incrustans. Classification (NCBI taxonomy): domain Eukaryota; kingdom Fungi; phylum Ascomycota; class Sordariomycetes; order Magnaporthales; family Magnaporthaceae; genus Magnaporthiopsis; species Magnaporthiopsis incrustans. Next base: position 14,630 of record PYSR01000024.1, read on the forward strand.
CACGGGGCTGACCATCAAGGAGCTGGTGGAGAAGTCGCCCCACGTCACCGAGAAGCCGGCCGTCTTCTACGCCGGCAAGAAGGAGTCGTCCATGTTCAAGATCGACGTGACTACGGGCAGGTCCATGCAGTATTTCGGCTCCACCGAGAACCAGGTTGTCTCGGTCGACAGCTGCATGCGGCCAAACAACTTCATGCTCGACGTCGACGGCGGTGAAGAGTGCGGTAACAGCGGCACCATCGCCATTGGCCGTGCCGACTACACTATCGGCATCAGCAATGCTGCCGGCCGGCCCATCGCCACCATCAAGTTCTGGGAGTGGACTCCAAACAACTACGACCACGACTTGATATCCCAATACCGCGTCACTCTCGACAACCAGTACATCGTGACGGGCGCCAAGGGCGCAGTCTGGGGCTTCGACCGTGAGCGTGCCATGGGCCACCAGCACAAGTTCAAGCACACCTTCGGCTCTTCTGTCGCCCGCGTGTTCGACGTCCTTCGCCCTGCCGGAGCACCTCCCGGGAGCAGCCCGGATCTTAAGGTCATCCCGCAGCCCCCAATCCCGTCCATCAACGACGTCGAGGCCCACAGCAGAACCAACATGGTCTTCCTGAACCGCACCCTCGGTGGCGGCTGGTACGCTCTCGGCGGCGTCTCTTACCCCTTGCTGGACGTCGCCGATGAGGCGCTGGCGAACAAGCACCGCGAGAGCATCAATCAAGATCTCTGGGAGAAGCTTGACAACGACCAGCTCGCCAAATTGCTTGTCGGCAAACACAGCCTCAATCGCTACGACTCTCGGCCATACTCTGGCCATGGCTCGCAAAAGCCGTTGCTGCCGAGTCTCCCGGACGGCAGCATCCCCCATGACGCCATTGAGGAGCCAGAGAACAGTTCGACGGCGCCTCATGTTCCCGGCATGCCGGTCAAGGAGCCTCCCATGATCAACAAGGTCAAGGGCCTACCGCAGATGGTGGCTGGCCTCACTTGGGACTTTTTGAGCAACCCCATCTTCATTATTATGCTCATCAGCGCCATCTTCTATAAGCACCATGACCTGAGGAGATACTACAACGACCGCAAGGCCAAATGGGTAGACCGCGCCGAAGACGCCTCGTCTGAAGCAGGAGACAAGGCAGACCACCCCGCGGACCTGGCGGCTAAGCCAACAACGCCAATCATCAACGCCGACGCCTCCGCTATCGAACCAGTCGATGAAATTCAGTCTTCTCCCACGTCGGAGGTGGCTGCTGACACCAAAGTCGTTCAAAAGCCCAATGATCCGGCCGTGCCTACCCAGGTCAGTACAGAGACAGACCAGTCAGACAAGTCTCTGAAGATCTTGCAGAGCTCAGACAAGTCTCTGGAGATCTTGCAGAGCTCAGACAAGTCCGGTAGCATCGATGGCCCTGGTGTACAATTCGCCTCCCCGGTCGAGTCTGGTTCCCAGCCGGCTTCGGAAACGTCAAACGGGGTCAGCCCCGAACCGGAGAAGAAGAAGAAGGCTCACAGAGGTAGGCGGGCTGGTGCAAAGCACCGCAAGAAGAAGCGCGAAACGTCTGCTTCGAGAGACGACGAGCCAGCGGGTGTCTCGGTCAGCGAGATTGTCGACCAAGCAAAGAAGCTTGGGGAGCAGCAGCAGCGACTCGAGCCCGACATCCACACCGTCATCAACGACGTCCAGGACCTTACCGGTCCGATATACAGAATGGGCAGCCTCGAGGTCAACGAAGACCAGCAGCTGGGCACAGGCAGCAACGGAACCGTCGTGTTCGCGGGCAAGTGGGACGGGCGCGACGTGGCGGTGAAGCGGATGCTCATCCAGTTCTACGACATTGCTTCTCAAGAGACTCGCCTCCTGAGAGAGAGCGATGACCATCCAAACGGTTCGTGTTTCTTCTGCGCACTTGAACTGCTACCTGGCCTAGAGAAACCATGGCAGCTGACGAACCTGCTCGCACTCTAGTCATCCGATACTACGCCCAACAGCAGCGTGCTGCTTTCCTCTACATCGCCCTCGAGCTCTGTCAGGCATCGCTGGCTGACGTCATTGAGAAGCCCATGTACTTCCGCGACCTGGCTCAAGCGGGAGAACGAGATCTCCCTAACGTGCTGTATCAGATCACCAACGGCTTGAGCCACCTGCACTCTCTCCGCATCGTCCATCGGGATCTCAAGCCGCAGAACATACTGGTCAACATGAGCAAGGACGGTAAACCACGCTTGCTTGTGTCGGACTTTGGTCTTTGTAAGAAGCTCGAGGGAGGTCAGAGCTCTTTTGGAGCCACCACAGCTCACGCCGCTGGCACCACCGGTTGGAGAGCGCCCGAGCTGCTTCTGGATGACGATGCGCGGGACAACCTCGCTGCCAATCAGGCGACCATGATCGACGCTAGCTCAACGCACAGCGGCTCCGGAAGCGCCCTGGGTGGCACGGAGGCACCCAACCGCCGGGCCACACGGGCCATTGACATCTTTAGCCTCGGTCTTGTCTTCTTCTACGTCCTCACCAAGGGGTCCCACCCTTACGACAAGGGCGACCGGTACATGCGCGAGGTCAACATCCGCAAAGGCTCCTTCGACCTCGGTAAGCTCGACGTCCTTGGCGACTACACTCAAGAGGCGCGTGATGTCATCGAGCGCATGCTCAGCTTCGAGCCTTCGGACCGCCCGACGGCCAAGGACGTCATGAAGCATCCATTCTTCTGGTCCGCCAAGAAGCGGCTGGCGTTCCTGTGTGATGTGTCGGACCACTTCGAGAAGGAGCAGAGAGACCCGCCGTCGCACGCCCTCCAGGTGCTGGAGGACGCGGCGCCCGAGGTGATTCGGAGTGGCGACTTCCTGCGGCAGCTTCCGCGGGACTTTGTCGACTCGCTCGGCCGCCAGCGCAAGTACACGGGCTCGCGCATGCTGGACCTGCTGCGCGCGCTGCGCAACAAGAGGAACCACTACGAGGACATGTCCGACTCGCTCAAGAAGGCCGTGGGGCCGCTGCCCGAGGGGTACCTGTCCTTCTGGACGACCCGGTTCGAGAACCTCCTCATCGTGTGCTGGGGCGTCGTGCGCGAGGTCGGGTGGGAGGAGACGGACAGGTTCAGGGACTATTACGAGGTGGCTGGGCTGTAGGAATAGTACGGCTGCTGTGGCTGGATTACGTTGTCGATTATCGTGTAGGCTTATTCTCCTTTGTTGGGAGCTGTCTCTTGTGTCTAGGTGTCTCGCATCTTTATTATGAATTTTATTCCTTTGCTCAGATATTCAGTCGTATTGCTTTGCCGCTTATGATCCCATCTCCTGTGTTTTTCATGCAATGTATCATGAAAAGAAATACCCTGATCTATCTTTGTTTGATCCCATCCGTGATCAGACGGATGAAAAGGCAGGTGCAGAGGAAAACAGCATTAATAGCGTCCGTCGTTCAGCCAGCTCGCCTTCGAGACTACACCATAACGTCTCGGCACGTCAGACACATCACGAAGCTGTGGGAGAGCCACAAGGACTAGACGAGGAATTATAGCATGACGGCGACGCCGTTGCGGGTAGAATTCACGAAATAAACGGTTGGTAGCGTATTACGAGACGACGATATAAGCGACGGCGTCTCGGAAATGACAAGAAGATAAGAAAAGCTAAGCAGTACTTATATCCAGCCTTGCGCTGTCTGTCTGTCTGTCCACCAGGTATCACAACATAACACTCACAAACACGTACTCCATCAAGAACAGTTTCTTACAAAGGAGGGAAGCGCCGTCGGACGCGGCAAATACGGGAGGGATGAGGCTCAGTTGGCTATGCGAGAGAGAGGAAGGAAAAAAAAAAAAAACTAAGCAGAGAGGAGAAACAATGGTTTTGTTTGGTCTGGTTTGGTCAGGGCTTCAAAATAAATAATAAGAGTTGGAGTGAGAGAGGATGGGCGTGTGGGATGCCCGATGCAGTAGGCAGTTGAGATGGTCGGCTTAATCTCTGCCGGTTTGCAACGTCGGCTTCCATCAAGCGAGGTGGTTGTGCACAATCTACCAAGTTTTCGCTCAACGTAGGCTTATGGGTATAGAGGAGGCCAGGATGCTATTATATATTGTTCAGGACTGGTTGGCGAGGTGGTTGGCGGCCTATGCGGGGAACGGGCACATGGTGAGCAATTCGTGACCTCGAAATGTGTGAGTGGGGAATGGACACGAGTTATCGGAATCACTCACCCGCTCAAGGTTGTAATCGTACTTCTCAAGCGCGTTCAGTGCGTCGGCCCGAGGGTAGCCCATACCGGTCAGGTTCTTGAGGATGGGGTCGTCATGCTCACCCTCCTCGGTCAGGAGACGGCCAGCCGCAGCAGGGCGGGACGGCACGGGCGCTGCCGGGGAGGGGGATGAGGCCGCAGGAGCGGGAGCTGGGGATGCCGAGGGAGCGGGCGCGCCATTGGCAGCAACAGCGGCAGGAGCCTCTGGCGCGCCAGGAGCGGCACTCGAGGCAGGCTGAGGCTCGTCAAGGCTAGCAAAGAGCGCGTCCCAGTCGTGGTTCTCCTGAGCACCGGCAGCGGTCGGCGGGCCAGCAGGCGGGGCTGACGCGCCGCCCGACGACGCGGTGGCGCCGACGCCGCTTCCGCTGCCGAGAGATGCGCTGCTGCCGCTGACAAAGTCGAAGCTGCTGCTCTCGGCGGCGAAGTTGGGCGCGGCGCCGGCCGCCGGGTTGTTGGAGCCGCCGTCGCTCTTAGCCGCGTGGCTGCGCGGCGGAGACGAGTCAAAGACGGGGTTGAAGTCGTCCAGTGCCGAGCGTGAAATGTTGGCAAAGTCGTCGTCCGCCGTGGATCCCTCCTTTGCATCCTCAAGCCCCTCGAAGTCGTCCTCTAGATCATCAAACGCCTGCTTGGCTGGCAGTGGTGGGGGCGGCGCGGCCGACGTGGCCAGCTCAGTTTGCCCCGCAGCAGGGGCGGTAGAGGCCGGGGCAGCTATGGAATCACCCCAGATCGAGTTCACGTTGGACTGGCCTGCCGGCATGGCGGTGCTGATGGAGGACGACGAGGTGGCAGCCGTCGGGGACGGGGCCGCCTCACTGCACAGCCTACAGTCAGCCATCACGAACAACGACGCGCAGGACAAAGGCAGGGAGGATCCTATTCGATGGGTAGTGGGCGTTGGAGACGTGACGCAATTCAAAGAAGAACTCTACACACGCTACAAACCCGCCGGCTGCATATCATACCTCGTAGCGCCCTCGGCCGCAGGAGGCTTGACGGCCGTCGCCTCGGAGGGCTTGGCGGGTTGGGCAGAGTTTGTGGGAGGCGACACAGGGGCGAAGTCGTCATCGAAGCCTTCCTTCTCGCTGTCCGAGTCTGAGTAGTCGTCGCGTTCGAGCTCCGAGATGGGCGGGAACTCGCGGTTGAAGGCGTCGGCGAAGGCGCCCTTGGACCCGTCGTTGCCTGCAGCAGCCGAGCCGGAGGACGATGGTCCGCCCGCAGCCTTGCCGTGGGCGTTCTTGAAGCTGGCAAAGGCAGACTCAAAGTCGTCCTTGGCTTTAGCCTGATCCACAGCAGAGAAGGGGTCGCCGAGGCTGTCGGCGTGCGAGTGTCCCTGCGCTGGCGCCGGGACGCCTGCCGCATCACCTTGCTTAGGGGCGCTGCTGCCGCTGCTTGTAGGCCTGTTGTCAACAGTCTTTTGCGACTCCGAGGCCACGCTCTGGCCCGTGGCCACCGGCTCCAGCGCCGCCGGAGCTGGGGCCTTAGCCGCAGCCTCGGCAAGGGGCGTGTCGGGCTGACCCATCCTGCTCACGGGTGGAGAGACCTGGCGGGATGAAGTGATGGACTCGGGAGCCTCGCCGAAGGGCAGGAAGCTCGAGCTGATCTGACGCGACTGAGGCGGGGGCGGCGGGATGGGGTTGGGCCCCAGGGTGGCCTGCCTGCTCAGGTTCGGGGTGTTGGACGTCGCCGGCGTGGCAAAGGAGGACGCGGCACTACCCGTGGACGCTCCAGTGTGCTGCGGGCCGAAAGCGGTGGCAGGCGGCGGGGTGCCTGTCGAGGCGGGGAACGAGGGCGAGGGCCCAAAGACGTCGTCGAAGGACTTGTCAAAAGGCTTGGCCGAGGGCGACGCGAAGGCACCCATAATGTCGGTACTGCCCGTCCGCCTGAAGAACGGGTTGGTAACGCTTGCTGACGATGGCGCCGGGCTCGCCACTTGCGCCGGCGCCGCGACCGGCGATCCGGTGCTGGCCTGCCTGGCCATATCCTCGTTGCTCTTGGCCAGTTCCTCAGCCTCGGTGTTGAGCTTGTCGCGCTCGCCCTCGTTGGTGGCCAGCTGCTTCTTGTTTATGGCTACGAGGCCTTTCTGCTGCCGAGCCTCGGACTTGAGCTTCTCAATTTTGGGTTTGAGCTGTGCCACCTCGGCGTTGACGACGCGGATGCGCTCCTTTAGGTTCGCATTTTCCTGCTGGTCGGCCTGAAGAGCTGTGGCGACCTGGCGGTGCTGGTTCTGCAGGTCCTGGTATGTGCCCTCCAGCATGGCCATCTCAGTCTGCAGTTTCTTGGTCTCTGCACGCGACGCGTTGAGCTGCTCCTCCAGCGCCCTGACGTCCTTGGCCTCCTTCTCGTACGCCGCGCGAAGCTGCGACAGCCGCTGCTCAAAGTTCTTCTTCTGCGCGGTCGCTTGAGTGAGTTCGTTCTGTGTCGTGGCCTGCTGGCCTCGCACGTCCTGCACGTGCTTGCTGAGCGACGTGATCTGGTTGGAGAGGTTCGCCAGCTCTGCCGTGTCGTTACTCAGGTTCTTGCCGGCATCGTCCTGGTCACCTAGGAGGTCATCCGCCGCCGCGGCCTGCGGCGGCAGCGTTCCTGATCGCTGCATCCCACCGGCGGAGCTGGTGGAGGCTCCGGTCGCCTGGGCCGTGAGGGTACGACCAAAGGACGATGACGGGACGAAAGGAGCAAACGAGCTAGCCGTGGGCGAGGGCCTGGCGGGAGAGGCAGGCGCGGGGCTAGCGTTGCTGCCAAAGGGGTCGTTGGACCCTCCGGTGGTTACAGCCTTCTGAACTGGCGCAGCTGGCATGGTCGGTGGCGAATCGAGGCCGAACAAGTCGTCCAGGGCCGACTTCGGTTGCGGCTGCGGCTGCGGAGCAGGCGGCGGCGGCGGCTGCTGGGGCACATCGAAAGCGGAAGCGCCAGTGGCGGTCGGCGGCCTGACATGCGCCCGCATGTTTGGAGGAATGAGGTTTTGTGGGAGGGTGGCTGGCAGCGGGGTGTCGCGGTTGGTGCGCTGCTGCCGGATCAGATACATGGCGATGGCGAATTCGTCCCGCGTCAGCCGCCCCTGGGAGCTCAAGTCGGCCAGATCCCAGATCTGGGCGAGGGTGTCTTCAGGAAGCCTGGACTGACTGAAGAAGGGCACAGCCTCCTCGCCGGTGATGAAGCCCCTGTTGGACTTGTCCAGCTTAGCGTACTCCTGGTCGAACCGAGCTTTGTCGGCCGCCGTGACGAGCCAATCACCGCCGGGAGGAGCCTGGTGCGATCGGCCAAGGGGACTGCCCGTCCGCATCTGGGCCTGCCCGCTAAGCTGGCGCGGGATGGCCGGAATGGGAGGCGCGACGGGACTCGGGCTTTGCTGGCGGGGTATGCCCGTGGGGCGCCTGGTGGCGGCCTCGTACAGGCCGGCGGGGACAACGGTGGGAAGAGCACGGAGCTGTCCTTGCTTTGTGGTGGCCAGGAGGTGCATGGCGATGATGAACTCGGTCTGGACCAGCGCGCCGCGCTGCTCCGTGTCGGCGAGCTGCCAGATGCGGCCAAGCACCTCGGTGGGCAGGCCGGAGCGCTCAAAGATCTGGCGGGCCTGGTCACCCGGCAGCATGTTCCCAGGAGCCAGCGGCTGCTGCTCGAAAAGACCAGCAAACTGGGCCGCCTTTTCGGGAGTCAGGGGCGGGATGCGCACACCACCGGTCCCTTGCGCCGGGATGGGCCCAGCAGCCGGGCCCGATCCGGCCGGCTGTGCCGGCAGTCCCTGGATGGTGATGCCATCGAATCGCGGCAGAGGTCCGGGCTGCAGGGCAACCTCGACAGCGGGCTCGCGGCCAGCCTGAGCGTGGCCGATGAGGCGGAGGACAATGCCGAAGCCGGCGGGAGTCAGGAAGCCTCTGTTCTCGCGATCTGCGATCTGCCAAATCTCGCCGAGAATCCTCGAGTCCAGTCTCGTCTTGTCGAAAAATTTGACGGCCACATCGCCGGTGACAACGCCCACCCCGTCCGAGTCGGCTTGCCGGAAGAGCTGGCCGTAGACTCGCTTCTCCTCTGCGGTGAGGTTAAGGTTGGGGGCGCCTGTAGATTTAGGCGAAGGCGTCTATCGGTTAGCCGGGGCTCGGGAGGGATGGCGTTCGCAGAGCTTTTTCTAGAGGCGGAAGGCGGAAAGAGAGTGCATGCATGCTCACCTGCGTCGGCGCCGGGCTCTGCCATGGCTGTGGGTGCGATAGTGGTGGTGGTGGTGGTGGCAGTGGTCTTGAACAGATAGATGGCTGATGAGCCGTGACAGTAACGAGGTCGTCTACCGACCAACCGTCGGGGTCGATCGAAAGGCGAGGGAGATGGCGCGAGAGGAAGCGGAGGTGCCGACTCCTGTCTCCTGGTTGGTCTCTATCGCTGTACGCTGGGCGTCGGTTCGTCGCAGAGATGAGGCACTCGGGATACGTCGGCAGAGGACAAACACGAAAATCAACGGCCCGCTCAGCTCTCAAGGAGGCAAAGCACTGTATTACGTCGTTGGAAATCGAACAAGCTTCTCCTCGCAGAAGGGCAGCACCGGCGGCGGGTGGTCAGAGAACAGGGCCAATGCTCCTTGAAGCGATCGTCGCAAGCATCGAGTATGGGTGGTCTTCTCGTGCGGAGGCCGCGTCGTCGCCGACGGATTCCAGCAGGTAGTGGTGGGATGTGTGGATAGGATGGCTGGGGTGTGGATGGCTGTGGATGCCGTCAGGAGTTTCATGGGCAGGGACTGGAGCTCACGCTGCGCCAGTCTCGCGCTGGGCAACCGTTTAGGGTGGATCATTGGACCGGCTCTGGCCAACCCACCAGCTCGCTCAGTGCAACTTAGCGTTGGCTGCACTGGGCGGCAAGCCCCAGCCTGGCGTGCATGGTTGGGCAGCCTGCGTCAGTGCGTCCCCACAGACTGCAGGCAGACGCGGGCGCATCACCCAGCCCTTGAACTTCTGCAGCAGCGGCGGCACAGGAAGCAGCCAAAGGGAACAGCAGCAAGCACGCGGAGGAGCAAGAAGAAAAACAATTTCATCCGAACCATCGACGCAGCTGCGTCCGGCATCATGCAACCACATCAACTAGATGCATATGTCTTCCGACTTGGGCACCTACCTAGCGCTGTCATTGGGACGCGATTGATCTGCCGTGCATCGAGCCCTGCAGCTTGGGCAGCCGCTGACAGGTTGTGTGACCCGACTCCGCAGATGGTTGTGGATGTATCCACCAAGCACAGCTGCATGGATACATCATGACCATCCCAACTGCTTCACTATGCGCTGTATGCAGGGAATATGAACGCACAGCCGAGCGGAACTAAGGAAGGAAAAAAAAAAAAAAAAACTACCTCGGTAGGTCGGTAGACAGATAGATGGACATCCTAGCCTTCAGCCAGCGTCCGCGTGTTGAATCAATTTCGTTTGCATTCTCAGAACAGTGGTAATTTAATTAAAAAGGGGCTATCATCATTTTTTCTCGCCAGACAAAATGAAGTAGAACGACAACCACGAATCTCGTGATGCTCCCGGCTCGTTCACATCCTCCACAAACAGGCCGACTCAACACGTGCTTCAGTGGTACCAGAGACTCGACAAGGTCTGGTGCTGCGACGGGGTTGGGGTATGGTATGGGGGGTTTCTGGTTGGAAGTGACTTCATGTCCGCGCTCCGGCTCTCGCGAGCCTGCCAGTAAGTACTATGACAAAACGTGGTCCGGCCCCGGCCTCAACGCCGCGTTGCTTAGTACTCAGCCTCGCCGGGCTCCTCGTCGCCCATCGAATCCGTGGCCACCTCCTCGTAGTCGCGCTCAAGCGCAGCCAGGTCCTCGCGAGCCTCCGAGAACTCACCCTCCTCCATACCCTCGCCAACGTACCAGTGGACGAAGGCACGCTTGGAGTACATAAGGTCGAACTTGGTCGACAGGGCAGACCAAGCGTCGGCGATGGCCGTGGTGTTGGAGAGCATGCAGCTGTAGTGGCAAATTTGTGAAGAGGTTAGTAAGCCTGATCCGAGTAGAATATCACAGGGATAACCTTGTGGCGCGGGCCGAACTTACACAGCGCGATCGACCTTGGCCAGGTCGCCGTTGGGCACCATCTGCGGGGGCTCAAAGCAGATACCAAGCTTGAATCCAGTGGGGCACCAGTCGACGAACTGGATAGTCCGCTTGGTCTTGAGCGTAGCTACGGCGGCGTGGGCGTCCTTGGTAACGACGTCACCACGGTACAGCAGACAGGTGGCCATGTACTTTCCGTTGCGGGGATCGCACTTGACCATCTGGTTGTTGGGCTCAAAGCAGGACATGGTCATCTCCTGGACCGAGTTGGCCTCGTGGGCGGCGCGCGAGGCCGAGATAACCGGCGCGTAGGCAACCAGCGGGAAGTGGATGCGGGGGTAAGGCACCAGGTTGGTCTGGAACTCGTTGAGATCGACGTTCAGAGAGCCATCGAAACGAAGCGACGCGGTGATGGAAGAGACGACTGTCGAGAAGAAGGGTTGGGGCCCTCTACGTTAGCGTTGTGCCGATGAAGGGCGTGCGCCGTAGCAGATACGTTTTTGCCCTCCATAACTTACCCTGAGCAATCAACCGGTTCAGGTTCTCAAAGTTGGGGCGCTCGAGACCCAGGTTGCGGCGGCAGATGTCGTAAATGGCCTCGTTGTCGACCATGAAGGAGCAGTCGGCGTGCTCCAGCGTGGTGTGGGTAGTAAGAATCGAGTTGTAGGGCTCGACCACCGAGGTGGCGGTCTGGGGCGCCGGGTAGACGCAGAACTCGAGCTTGCTCTTCTTTCCGTAGTCAACCGACAGGCGCTCCATCAGGAGCGAGCCGAATCCGGAACCGGTACCTCCACCGAACGAGTGGAAGACCAGGAAACCCTGAAGGCCAGCGCAGCTATCGGCGACGCGGCGAATCTTATCCAGGACCTGGTCGATCAACTCCTTTCCGACCGTGTAGTGGCCACGGGCGTAGTTGTTGGATGCATCCTCCTTGCCCGTGATCATCTGCTCGGGGTGGAAGAGGCTGCGGTAGGCGCCGGTGCGGACCTCGTCGACGACGTTGGGCTCTAGATCGCAGTAGATGGTGCGAGGAACGTACTTGCCCTGACCTAAAGCATGCGTGCGCCCGAAGCATGTCAGTCCTGCCAGATGAGAGAAACACCAGCCAGCAGTTGGGCGGCAAGATCCGTACCGGTCTCAGAGAAGAAGGTGCTGAAGCCATGGTCGGGGTCAGCGGCCTTGCGCTCCTCAGTCAGGAATCCATCGGGCTGGTCGGCGAGACAGCAAGGTTAGCGAGCAGACCATCTAGCATGTCTAGGGTGCCTGCCTGTAGGGGTTGGGCGAGGTCCTACCTGGATGCCGTGCTCAAGGCAGTAGAGCTGTTGGCCGAGTTCGGTTGTCAGTTCCGAATGTCTCCAGTTTCGCGTGCATGTGGCCAGCCGCGTTTGCGCTCGACGTCGACGAGCTTGAGCCCGGTCCCGGGTGGCGGCGGTGTGGGCTCGATGATATGCTCACCTCCCAACAAGAGTTGGCAATCTGGCAACCAGCCTGGCCGACTGTGAGGGTGAGAGCAGTTAGTTGGCTGTTTCTGCGGTCGGGATGCTGCGGCGGGAAGCTCGGTTGCGGTGAAGCACGAGGGGGCGGACGCGCTCACCGTTGATGCTGATAATCTCGCGCATCTTGAAGGACGACGGGGTTCTCTGTGGTGCCGGTGGGATGGAGTGTCTGTGAAGATGCTTTGCAAGATACGAGAACGAGGCAACTGGGAGAGCAAGGCTGATTCCTGCGAACAACAAGCCCGAGGATGTTTTGGAGGTTGAGAATGCGGGAAGTCCTGGGAGCAAAAGAGATGCGGATCAAATGCTGCAGCCAGCCAGGAGTTTGGCGGTGGTGGGGGGAAATTTGCTTGACGGGACCCATGTGCGCTAAGAAAAAAGGATTTGTTGACATTGCCTACCCGGCCTGCCAATCCTGGACGCGATCTCCGCCTTATGTAATCAAGGGGACAAAAACTCTCGCTCGGAGCCCAGCAGCAAGCACGGGTAGCAGTCAACACTGGGCAGCAGGCCAGCCAATCAGATGCTCCCTCGTCGCTCCCCACTGAATAAACGGGACATGCTCCGACTTTTCAGGATGTGCACGCCACCAAAGGAATGGAGGACGATGCTCTGTTTGCCTGCTGCCTGCCACCAAACAGGCACCGCGCCTGCTTCGGCTTCTTCGGGTTGGGCAGTGCTGCACGGCCATCAGCCGAGCCCCCATTTGACAGCCCAGTGCGGCCACAATCGTGCCTTTCGTCCATCGACGATTCACTGTGCCTCTGAAACCCTTTTGAACCCAAATTTGGATTAAATGCCAGCCTTCAGCTGCACGCATGCGACCTACTGTGAGCGGTATTAAAAGTAAATTGTAAAATAGTTAAAATAATTAACCTAAGCTAGCGTTTAGTATTTTTATAATTTATTTTTATATAACTATCACGGCACGATCCCTTATAAGGGCCACGCACAGGTTGTAGCCCCAGCTACAACAACAACTGGTCTTGTCCCGTGACAACAACGCTCATCAAATGGCTGTTTTACGCTGTGTCTTTCCTAACAAAATGGCACCTAACCTCTTGAGGCCGCGCGTTTGATACAATTTAACAGTGAAACCAACATACTCTAAGTTGGGAATCTCGTGGCTGGATCCTTATGCCCTGCTCCTCGATCCGACCAAAACCTTGGATTGATGGCAAGATTACCATCTAGCATTAAGAACATCGCATTGGATAGATTTGCAACAATGTTGGTTACGCAAGGACTCGGCATCGTCTATGGCCCGCTGGACGGAAATACGGGACGCCGCGACTGCTCGAGGGCCTTGCTCAACTCTTTAATTTCCAGAACGTCAAGGGTAGCAATCTTGAGCCACTCAGCTCGAGGCGAGAGATGAGAAATGAAAACTGCGGAAACACGGCACCAGATATCAACCGCACATATGCCAGTCTCATTGTCACTGTTGCGAGTCCGGAGCCCCTCGCCACTGTTGCCCAGGAGCCAGTGTATAGGCGCTTCCACTGCCAGGCGCGAGGTTTCCCGGCGGCAGCTGCCCCGCGGCCTGTGGGCCCGACGCCGTGTACATCTCCCGAATGCCCTGGTCGAACCCTGCCGGATAGGCCTGCTGCTGCCGCTGCTGCTGCTGCTGGTCATAATACTGCCCTCCCGCTGGCGGCGGCTGCTGCCGTGGATGGGCCAACGCGTCGTTCTGTCCCTTCCAGGATCCCTGGTAGGGGGCGCTGGCATTGGTATTGGCACCGGCATTGGGACTGGTAGCCCTCGCGCCTGGGTTGCCCCAGGGCTGGCCGCCGGGCTGGCCGCCGGGCTGGAACTGATCCGCCTGAGTCGGCGGCATGCGGCTCGCATCAGAGTAGCTCGAGTGCGGTATGTCCTGGTAGCCAAAGTACTGCCCCTGCACGGAGGGCGGCTGCTGCTGCTGCCACTGCTGCATTGGGGCCTGCGGCTGGACCTTCGACGCGGCTGCAAAGGCCCTCTTGTCCATGGCTGTGCCGCCTACACCGCCGGCGCCAGGGTCGGCCACGATGTTGTTGTTCTCGTCGACCCAGATGGCGCGCACCCTGGCCTCCTTGGCGCGGCGGGCCGAGCTGGTGCCGTACAGGCTGTTCATGTACTTGGCGAACTCGAGATAGGCGTTGCGCACAACCCTGAACTGCTTGACCCCCAGCGTAACGACGGCGTCGGGCCGCAGGACGGCCTCGTGGCTGTCGCCCTGGGCCTCAAACTCGGCCAGCGCCAGCGCCGTCTGGCAGGCGTTGCGGATCTGCCGGCCGTTCCAGCGCGCCTGCGGGTGCTCGGTGAAGTGCTTGGCGGCGAAGCCGCCAATGGCCATCTCGTCAATGACGATCTTCCGCCCCTTCTTGGCGAAGCGCTCCCGGATCATGTGCATGTTGAGCTCGAACACCTTGACCGTTTTGTCGTTGTCCAGCTCGGGGTAGTACAGGCTGATGTGGATGCGCGACGTGAAGGCTTCGTCGAAGTCGCCGACGCGGTTGGTCGTCAGGAAGAGGACGCCAGCGTAGTACTCCATGACGCGCAGGAAGACTGGTGTGGCCCGTCAGCGCTGTAGATAGGAGAAGAGGGGGGAAATGCTGCAGCATCTGGTGCCTGACTGACCTGCCACGAGTCCGTTTCTTTTGAAATCCAGCTTGGTTCTTTCGGCTAGAAAAACGTCTGCTTCGTCGAGGAGCAAGATACAATCCCACCTGTTGGCCAGCGCAAAGTTGGTCTCTAGGGCCTTCTCGACCTCCTCTGCGGTGGTGCCGAGGTCACCTGGTGGTTGGAGCAAACACGGATCAGGGTTAGCGGCTGCCTTTGAGACGTTCCGATGGTGCGGGTCGAGTTTCCCACTTGCCACAGGTGATTTGAAACAGCGGCTTCTTGAACAGTTCCGCCACTCCTTCTGCCCAGAGACAGCAGTTAGCATGGAGAACGCCAACGGGAGGGGGCCGAGTCGCGTCGGACAGCACGAACCAGCCGTGGATGTCTTGCCCACTCCGGGGGCGCCGTGGAGCAGCAGAATCAAGCCCTTTCCTACAAACACATGTCGGTCAGTCGGGCAATCATGTCGGCTAGCGCCCCGAGCCGTGCAGGAGCGCAGGTACCTTTTCCCTTGACTATGTCAAACTCCTCCCTCTGGCCCACCGTCGACTTCTTGTCTCGGAAGTGCTGGGCAATGAGCGACAAGATCACGGGGCGGTGCCACTCCTCGAGGACGAGACGGTCAAAAGCTGTGGTTCTCCCCTTCTCCGTGCCACCCTGCAGGTCCTTCTCTTTCTCGGCCGCCGGGAGATAGACCTCGGTCAGGTGCGAGATATCGAGCTTGGCTGAGATGCGGGCCGCGTCAGTACAGCACAGAAACGGTGGGAACTCGGAAAGATATTTTTTGAACATAACTTGCCCCATTTGCGACTGCGCAGGACGAAGCCAAAGACGCGGTACGACATGATAACAAGCTCGTCATCTGAGACGAGACTGCTGCCGCCGCCGCCGGTGCGCAGTTCTTTCAAGGGCCGCGGGATGATAGCGATCGACGGCTGCTCGTTCATGGCACCCTCCTCGGGCAGGAGGCCATTAACATACTCCCTCCTCTGTTTCTTGTCCACGTAAGAGTCGTCCTGCACGTTGTCAAACCGACAGCAGGGCTGGTGACAGAGCTCGTCTTCTGAGTCCTGATCGCCGTCCTCAGCCTCGGGGATCCCGACCATCGTCTTTAGCTCGGGCTTCCACAGCTTTTGGTCTGGGTCTTCGACCGAAAAGGCCGTTTCGAAATCAATCACCACCTGGCTCTCCACCTCATCGCGCGCCTCGAGCGTTGGTCCGGCGTAGTACATGTGCTTCACGCCGGCGACCTGGAGGAACTTGGCGCCCCGGCGTATAAGGCTCTGTCGGTGTCTCTCGTTGGCAGGGAGGGCCTCGCGCTCCTTCCACTCCGGGTCGCCTAAGTCGGCCCTCTTGACCGGGTGGAAGCGGAGGGGGTACACCTCCAAGGACGTCACGTCCCTCTCGCCGTCGAACCTCCTAAAGTCGAAGACTTTGGGGACGGGCCCCAGGTTCTTACCGTCAAAATCAATGTAGACGCACGTAATGCTAAACGGCGGCGTCTTTTTGCTCTTCCCCGAGTCGCTGTACCACCTCTCCCAAGGGGGGGCCACGCGGTGCTTGGCGCTGGTAACGCCGATGACCCGGTAGGCCTGCCTGCCGTCGCTGCCCGTCACCTCCACCCCGGGCCTGAAGAGGTGCCAGAGGTCCGAGAAGAACACCTTGCGACAGTCGGGGCTTCTGAGGTACGCCCGCTTGGCCGATATGTCCGAGTCCACAAAGCTCAAGAGGCATTTCAAGTGCTCCAGCGCTGTCGGCGACTTGGCCACGCCGTTGGACCCGTCGTCGGACTCGCCGTCGGACTCATCGCCGAACTCATCGTCGGACTCGCCGTCGGGCTTATCCTCCGCCCGGCCGTCTTCGCCGCCTTTCCCCTTGGGCGGCTCTCCTCCTGCCCCCGCCGGCTTTTCGGGAGTATCACTCCCATCTGCAGGAAGTTGGCCCGGCCCCATTCCAGGCGCCTGGGGGGCGGCGCCGTCTTTCGGCGGACCAGTTGTCGAGCCGTCCGCGGCAGTCGGGACGTTCTTGTCCGTCTCCGCCGCGGCTTCGAACTTCTTCTCCAGGGCCGTGCACCAGTCTCGCAGCGCTCGCTCGTAATAAACTAGCGCCTTATAGGGCCTGGTGAAGGCGACAGTTGTTATGACCAGTCCATTTACCGTGCGGCCAGGGGTTCTTTGCGCCATTATGGTGCCGAGGATCTGACGAAGAGCCCTGGAGTGGATCCGGATTCTCTCGGGGAGCTGCGGCTGCCCGGGCAGCATGGCTGCAGAGGGCTTGGAATCCAGGGCGATGTCCCGCTTGCGGACCTGGCCCGAAAAGCCGAACCAGCGCCGATAGCTACCTTGGCCGCCGTCGACGTTAGGCTCGCCCATGAGAATGTCGACGACAAATGCATCCTTCTCCTTCTTCCTGGCCTGCTGCCTGAAGGTGGGCCAGTCTAGCCGGTTGAGCTGAGGTTGGGCAAACTTCGGTCCCGCGTCTTCAGGCTGCCCGTCTCCCGTGGGGTGCGCCTTTGCGAGATCCTTCGCCTTGGCTTCTTCGAGCTTCGATTTCCTGCAGCGGTCCATCTCTTCGGCAAGGTAGAGGCGGTCCAACTCCCACTCAAAGTGCTTGCGGAGCCTATTGCGACGGCTGCCGTAGTCAATGATTTCGTCAAATTCATCGTACGTGTCGGCGATGCTCCGCTCCTGGCCGTCTGCCACCTTGCGAGAGAGCTCGGGGAGACCCGGCCGCTTGTATTCACGGTCCTGGCTTCGTCGCCAGCGGACTTCAAATCGTTCGTGCGGTCCTTGTCCACGTAACATGTACCAGCGGGGCACGTCCAAAATACCCCAATCACCCGGCCCCCCCGCGCGCTCCCATTCCTTGCGATGATTCTTGAGACAGGCTTCCATGCGCCTATATTCCTCCAGGTCCTCCATCAGCTGCGGGCGCGATTCTTCTCCCTGGCCGGCTGCCGGATTGTTCTGGGCTTGTCGCTCGAGTTCGAGGAGCTTCAACTTCAGAGCCTGGATCTCGTCGGCGAAGCCGCCAACACCGCGTGCCGCAGGCTTCTGGCCATCTCCGACCGGAGTGTCAGACGCGCCGGCGTGTTCGGTTCGGTGGCCCTCCTCGTTATCTTGACCCGACGTCGGCGGGGACAGAGTCGCATCACCCGGGGTCGAGTCGACCGTCTCGGCTCGGCCCGTCGATGAACTAGAGTCACTGGACGCCATTCCCCCGGTTCCGTCCTCGACGTAGACGCAGAGCCGGCACGCTAGCTAGACTTTGGAGGCGTAGAATAGTGATGAGAAGGTTGTGTGAGAGCAGAAAGACGAGATGAGCAGAACCTGGCCGAATCTACGCTGGTGGCTGAAAAGCCCGAGTGTGTGGACTGTAGAATTGGGGATGCCCCGAGTATCCCATATACTCGTGCTAACTCATCGGGCAGGCTCCAGAGCCTCGCCGACCACCCCGCCTACCCCTCACGCCTACACCCTTTTGCACATCTAGAATGTGGCTTTATTGGCCCAAAAGCCCGCGGAAATCATGCGGTATTAAGTGGCCGGGCATTCCCGACCATAATAGGGCCATGGCAACCAATGGATTTCAGCCATGTCATATTGCACTTGCAGACCAAGTGCTCAACTAAGCAAGCTAGTGACAAAGGTCCCGGCGCCACGCCGGATGATAAAGATAGACATTGTAGGGTGGTGTCCCCTAAACATCAACCGTCGTCGCTTTCGCTTTCCCCCTCTTTGTTCCCCAGACTGCTTTCGGTGGGCACGAGAGACTTTTACCTCTTTCCTTTCAACGCCGCCGTCATGGCGGGTCAAGGCTCTTTTATCCCGGAATTCAGTCGTCCCGTGACGGTTGACTTCATTGACCATCACCTCCAAGAGCAGCACCCGATGTTTGTGAACCCGCCCGTGCAGTACGACCCTATTTCCGGGCAGTACGCTCCTATAACCGAGCGGTACGGCCCGGTGTCCGGGCAGTACGCCTCGAATAGCCAGGCCTTGGCGCCGGGACAGTACGTCCCAAACAACCAGGCTTTGGGGCCGCCTCCAGACGATGGCAACGGCCTCCCACCGAGGCCGGATTGGACAAACGCCAACGCCATGGCGTTCTGGAACGCCATCTTCCCCGATGCCATGACCGAGTTCAAGAAGACGAAGGAGCCCCAGGGCCGGTCCAGCACCGACTACAGCATTCGAAGCACGGACAGTTGGGACGAGATCTACCGCAGGCTCGAGGCGGCGCGGGCCAGGTACCAGCAAGCTGGAGGGCCGGTAGGATGGATGCGGAAAGTGCGGCGGACGGCGGCCGACAACGTCACGCCGCTGGCAGGGGCGGTTCGGATTGGCGCCAAGGCCGCCCCTAGCGACCCCATTGCCACGCCGGTCTTGGCTGCCGTGGAGCTGGTTTTAAATGTAAGCCCAGCGCGGGCCAGAGGCGGTTGGCAGCCCCGACTCGCATAGGTAGCTGGCTAACCACGGTGGTGCCCCAGGCCGTCAAGAACGCCGCGCATGTGCGCCACCAGGCCGTCAACGCCTTTGGCGGACTCATCCCCATCTTTTCGGACGTCGAACTGTTCCTGGGGGACTTCCCGGGCGATGTGCGTATCCAGAGGGCCTCGGTGGACCTGATCGTCACGACGCTGGAAGCCATCGAGCGGGCCATTGGCTTTTTCATAAGCAATGAGTGTGAGTCCCAGCTACTTGGTCTGCAAACCAACGGCAAGACTGACGTTATACCGACGGTAAAGTTTGGAGGGGTACTAAGGCCGTGCTTAACGGGAGCGACTACGGGAGCAGCATGGTGGAGAGCCTCCGCATGATCAAGACGAAGAGCTCAAGTCTCATGAAGGAAGCCGCAAAGTCGCACATTCACAAATTTCACATGTGTACGCATGCCCCTAGCCAACCACTAGGGCTCGGCGACTGACGCATGCCTTCTCCTCTCAAAGACTCCCGGGAGACGCAAAAGTTCCGCGAGATGGTGGGCGAAGGCCTCAACGCGCTCAACGACCTGCTCACAGAACACGTGGCGCAAAGGGACCGTGAGTTACAGCGAAAGGACCGCGAGCTGCAGCGAAAGGACCGTGAGTCGCATCCTAGTCCAGGACTTTGTGGGGGTGGGGGTTGAATTCTGACGTCTCGCCTGCAGGGGAGCTCGAGGCCACTCGGCGCGAGAACCTGCACCTCCATATCATGACTGAGAGGCTGCGGGCCGCCACACCATCACAGCAGGGCTGCGGGCCGCCGCTGCCGCCGCCGCAGGCACCCACAATGGGGCCGTGCATCAGCCCAGAGGGCCTGCGGCGGATGCTCGACACGCCCGACCTCGACCTGGTCGACCTCGCCTTTGTCGACGACAAAAAGGGGCAACTACCCGAAGGGGAGCGCGCCCGGGCGGAGCAAATCATCAACACGCAGCTGTTCCGGAACTGGGTCGTGTCGACATTCTCAGCTAAGCTCCTGGTGCACTGGGACTTCAGCCCGCCCCAGACCATCGCCGGCGTCTCGCCCCTGTCGGTCTTTTGCGCCACCATGACGCAGGCGCTGCGGGCCAAGGAGCGCTTCGTGTCGGCGCTGTGGTTCTGCGGGCGGCACATCGACCCGACCGAGGCCGGCGGGCGCGTCGGCGGGCGCGCCATGCTCGCCAGCCTGATCGATCAGCTGCTGAGGCAGCATCTCTTCGATACGCCGCCCATGTGCAGCGACGTCGACCTCGCGGCCTTGCAGGTAGGGAGGCTCGACACGCTTACCGAGCTGCTGGACTGGTTGGTGCGGCAGCTGCCCGAAACAGTGACGCTCTTCTGCATAATCGACGGCGTGTGCCTGTTCGAACGGCCTGAGTTCCAGCACGAGGCGCTGCAGGTGCTGCTGAGCCTCATCCACCTCGCCGCGGACAGGAGCGTGCCCGCCACTATCAAGGTGCTGCTCACGAGCGCGCCGGGCACGCAGATCGTGAGGGGGGCCTTCGAGGACGAAGATTTGATCCTGAATGTGAACTCACTGCCGCAGCTGGGGTGGGCGCCGAGCGACGAGCGCATGATCCGGGAGATGGAAGGAGGGATGGACGAAGTCGCGCGGAAGTAGGAGATTGAGGACAAGGGGTGTAGTAGCCGAGCCTGTCTGAGTGTTCCTTCCTCGTCATATCTTAGTATCTTTCCTTTGTTCGCCCGACCTCTCAACAATAACCGGGGCCCGACACTTTTGGTAGTTAGCCGAGGCTGTGTACTATCAATTTGCGCGTGCGGTGAGCTGGTCTCGGCGAGGCCGTATCCAATGTCCTCATTGAAAACCCCCCCGCTGAAATCAGGATTCCCACGGAGCCGGAAATGGGGTGGTGATGGTGGCACTCGCTTGTCGGCCAAGGCTTCGAGGCTTCCAAAAGCGCAGAACACCCCAGACATTACAGGGATTTGCATAACAGCCTTGACGCTTTTCGGCCTGCACAAAAAGGACTCGTGGGAAGCAGATAACGGGCATGAACAGGGACTGGACCATCCAAGAGAAAAATAAAATAGGAAACGCAGAGGCAGATCCTATAAATGAGGAATGGAGGATGTCGCTGGCATCACATCTTCAAGGCTGCTAACCTAACCGCGCCTTAGCACGCGTTGACAGTCCCCAAGCGAATTGGCCCGAACCAGTGTGCCACTTTGCCTACCAAATCAGCACGCTCAGAAAACCGGGCCGCACGGGCCTGACTCGCTCTCCCGTGCACGACGGCTTGGTATTGAATCAAATCTCCACGGCTCCGCGTCCACGATTGCGAATCGGGGCAGCTTGCGCTCCGACATATGTCCATCAACCATTACACATCATTGACTGAGAGCCTCGAATCTCAGCAAGCCCGCGTGCCCACTCACGCCGAATGGCACAAAATCGTACCCCCAGCGAAGGCCAAACCCCGGGCAGCGGGTTCCAGCAGCCGTCCCAGGCGGTCCAGCTCATCACCAAGATCCCCCATATCCTGCCCCACGAGCGCGTCTTCCCCGTCCAGATCGGCTCCGAGCTCTTCAAACTCTCGGGCGCATCGCTCTCCTCCGACGGTAGGCCCCTGACACCTCCCCGGGAACACAGGAACCACGGGCGCTGACACCCGTCCGACTTCGCAGCACCGTCGTATTTCTCACAGTACTTCCAATGCCAGATCAAGGCGGCCGAGGAGAGAGGCGATGATCCCTCCTTGGCCATTCGCACCCTCTACATCGACCGTGACCCCAGCACCTTCAACGACATCGCCCTTCACCTCCAGGGCTACCATGTCCAGCCTCGTGATGGCACTCACTTTGTGCGGCTGTTTGCCGACGCTCAGTTCTACTCTCGTGCGACCTAACCTCCCCTCTCTTGCCTCCTATGCAGTTTCTGTTCAAGTGCTTACCACCTACTCTCACTCGCTCGGGATTATCCCTCCTGCCGGCATTGTTTGACTTATCCTCATATAGTCCCGAAGTTGATCTCGCAGCTGTACGAAGAATCCATCTTCATGTCCATCGGTCACCGCGAGTTCCAGATCCCACGTGATCTGTTCCAGCACCCAGGCAACTCGCCCAACTTCTTCACTCTGGGCTTTGCAATCTTCTTCTCATCACCCGATGACCTCTTCCCAGGTCTAGATCGCAAGGACCTCATCCGCCCACCATCCATCTTGCCCCCGTCGGTGCCGCACCGGTCCGCCGACACCTTCCAGGAGATCCTGCACCTGCTCAGGGGCTACCCCGTCAGCATCCGCGACGAGGCCCACCGCCAGGAGCTGCTTCGCGACTGTCGCTACTTCAACTTCAAGGGGCTCGAGCAGCGGCTCATCCCCCACGCCATCTCACACAACCAGTCCCGCGGCCGCGACGAGATCGTCCTCCGGGTCGAGGACATTCTCAAGTCCGGCATCAGCATTGGCCCGGAGCCCTACCCGGCCGACCCCCTGGCCGCCTGGATCAACTATGCCCGCCCTTTCGTCGACGACAAGCCCGCCGAGCTCGTGCTGGAGATCGGAGGAGAATCCACTCGCTTGCACCTGCCAGCAGGCGCCTTCGGCATCGCAGGCTCGCCCGCGGACCCGACGGCGCTCGTCATGCTAGGCCGTGCCGAGTTCTTTCGCGACTTCAAGACGCGCATCGCGCGCTTGTTCGAGGTCATTTCCACCAAGCTCAGCCTGCCGCCCACGACGCAGCCGCACGGCCTGCTCCCAGCCAATGGCGGCGGCACAAGTGGCCAGCCGCCGACGCCAGGCAACACCCCGATAAGTGACGACCTCGTGCGCGTCGTCATCGATTACGATACCGCCATTACGCTCGACGGCAGGCCGTACACCGGCCACCGTGACGCCCTGGACCGCCATTACCGGAGTTCAACCACCGTCTCGGCCGACCAAGCCGCCGCCGCGTCCATGCCCAACAGCGCCGGCGGAGGCGGCGGGATCGAGTTCCCGATGCTTGCGGGCCCCATGCGTAAGAGGCGGCGGCTCAACCCGGGCCTGTCGGTAGATGGCGACGACGAGTGGGTCGTGCGGACGGGCCAGTGGAGGCTGCGCATACAAAGCTCCAGGGCCGGCAAGTGCGCCGTCGAGTGCCTTCTCGTCGCAGTCAAGCTCGACGCCTTCAGCTCGGAACATTCGAGGAATGAGCAGAGGGGGTTCCTGGCGGGCACATGAGACGAGGGTAAACCAAAGACAAACAAGAACTTTAATTTTGCGTGGTTTGATATGCGTGCTATTTTCGATGATATGCCGAAGACCGGGACGACTAGATCGTAAAACATTACGCGACTGAGTAGAGTGGTAGTTAATCCTGTTGGCTGCAAACTTGTTGAACCACGCCCATGAATATTATACACTTATTAGGTGCCCGACCGTCGGCTTTCGGCCATCAGCTTCCCCCACATTAGCACCCTGCGCATCGACAGCTTCCGGATCAGCGACCTGCGCACCGGTGTCCTCTCCATAAAAATTTCCACATCGACATCCCCAACCTCTTTTGCGCCGGTGTGCTCCGTCCTGAATGGAGCTGGTCCGTCCGCGGGAACCAACGACTTCTCGATGCTGGATCCCCTTTCCTATACGTCCGTCGACGGCGGGAGAAGAAGGCCTTGCCAAGTTGCTTCTCGAGCCAGACGATATCGACATGCATTCGAAGGACCCTCAAGAGCAGACGTCCCTGTCGCCATCCGCTGAGCGGGAACAAGTCGATGTTGTCAAGCTAGGCATTGCTGGGAACGAGCGCGGCTGATATCAACGAGATACCGACCATGAAGCTCGCCTTTATGTACGGCTCGATGTTGTCTGTACGGTCGGACTTGTCCTCAAGAGCAAGTTTGATGCCCCATTCTGTAATGATGGTCGGATAGTGCGGGCTAGAAAGGCAAATCCGCGACTGCAGCTGTCCTCCGCCTCCTCGAGCGTGATCGCAAACGCGCTTTGAAAAAGTCGATCCCTTTTTGGAAATTCAGGAGGATGCGGTGGCAGGCCATCCCGGTATGCATCATTCCCGTATTTCTAACCTGATGGTACCGCATCTGCTTGAAGGTGCCCCGCGTCTTTCTTTCTACAACCGGCAGCTCCACAGGACGAGAAAGCATCGAGGCTGCCTAGGCTCCTGTTGTGTCACGAGACCTAGTGGCTGTGCATGGAGGCTTCGTGCAGTGGAACTTTGTCGATTTACACAGTCGAGAAGCCTCGTTTCCCCGGACTTTGTCTCTCAGGCTAGCCATCCGTACGGCGGCTGCTCTCTTCCAGATCACTTTTGAGTGTTTTCCGGGACTTTCGGTGCTGGGCCGAGAGCCGCAGATGCTCTGTTGTTACGAAGCGGGGAGAGGAGTTTGCGAGGGATTCTTGCCTTGTGCATTCTGGCAGATGACCGCGACTGGCCCCCCAGCGGACACGGCATGTTTCTCAGATACTCGGCTCTGGCGGCCGTGAGAATAGCAACAGAAGGTCGGCGCGCGCATCTGAGTGGTCATGTAGATTCGGATGGGGAAATAGCAGCCTGAGTCCTATCATCGAACGACGTCTCCCCATCCAGCTTCTTTGCATTCGGTACAAAGCCAAAACCCCACGATGGCATCCCGAAATCTGTCATCCAAACTGCCAAACGCCTTCATAAGCCCTTTTCAAAGAAAATAAAACACTCTGAGCGGCTCTGATACTCCCCTCGACGGGTGCTAGCCGGACCCATGGTCACGTCGAGGCGCACGGTCCGTTACCAGTGAACGACCCCTTACAGTTGTCCCATTGCCCAACGCGGCAGCCGCTTTCTTGTCAAGGCCCAGCACGGCGATGATAGGTAGGCAGTCCCAGTGACAGTTCCTTTGCGGCTGACAGGAGCTCGCATGCTATCCAACGACTCAAGAAAGATCAAACACCCCAAGCTCAGGCCAGTGTGAGCTCATGTCTACCCACGGCAGCTGTGACCGGAACATCTGGTGGTACTGGCCCGTGAGGGGCGGCACCACGTCCGTGGGAAAGAGCCAAAACCCAAGCACGGGGCTCACCTGCTGCGCGTGCAGCCGGGCGGCTTCGAGACGCTCGGCGAATCCGGGGGCCAGCCGCCCGCACTGTGATCTCTCTCTGCAGATTCTGGGAAACAGCTCACCCGTCTCAGTGCGGATGGAAGCCAGCCCGCGCTGGCGGTCGTGCAGCTCTTCGTAGTTGCGGCCGCCGGCGGCAATCATGAGATGAAACTCCGTCGCGACAGCCGGCGCGGGGGCTTCGACATCTGCCGTCCCGTCGCCCTGCTTTGCCGGCTCCGTGGAGTCAAGGTCGGCCATCAGCTCCTGCCAGCGTTGGGAAAACCATTTCAGGCGCTCAAAGCCGCCGTGCATGGGCACTTTTGAAAGATCGTGGCCGATGGGTCGTGGATCCCGAGACAGACGCGAAAACGTCGGGGTGAGGGCCATGATGGGGTAGGATTGGTTGAGAAAAGGGTCGATACCAGGGTGGGCGAAGGGGTCGTGGCCATACGCGCGTCCAAGGTATGCCGTTTCTTCAAAGAACACTTCGCGAAGTTGCTTCATCGTGTGTTTGAAGGCATCGACGAAAGTGGTGTCAAGCCGCGCCCATACGCTAGGTTCCGAATCGCTAGAACCTAGACTTCCGAGGAAATCATGGTCGACCACAAGATTCAGGAGGCCGACTCCGCACGGGTCGTGGACTCTTTTGAAACGCTGGAGAAAATCCGGGATGGCAGGACTGGTCGACAAGTAAGTGCAGCGACCAGGGTCGATGCGGATGAAGTCGTGCTCAGGGTTGAGGTGAAGCACTCCGGCTGGCGCCGCGCCCATGCCCTCTGGATGGTTCTCAAACGAGTTGAGGCGGATGAGCCTAGGCGTGCCGTC
This sequence comes from Magnaporthiopsis incrustans, assembly GCA_003049425.1. Lineage (NCBI taxonomy): Eukaryota > Fungi > Ascomycota > Sordariomycetes > Magnaporthales > Magnaporthaceae > Magnaporthiopsis > Magnaporthiopsis incrustans. Next base: position 40,321 of record PYSR01000024.1, read on the forward strand.
TTCTTGCGGGGGGTCCGCCCCGACACGCAACGTGGTCCTCCATATGTCGGCGTTCGCGCCAGCAAAGATAACAGGCAGAGGGACGCGGTAGAAGTGGAGCGCAGCGGCGCGCGCTTCGCTGCTGACACGGAAGAGCTTGCTGTGCAGACGATAGCCCTCGACGGCGACAGTGTAGGGCAACATGTCGGAGTGGTTCATCATGAGCGGCTGCGGCTCGCCGGCGCACATGTTTGGCACCGTCCTGATGAGGCCGTCTGGCATGGACCCGAACTCCTCGAAGTCGGCGCTGACGATAAGCCGGATGATTCGCTCGCGGCCTAGGAGGGACTGGTGCCAGATCTTGAGGCGGAGCTCCTTTGGAAGGTAAGGGAACAGGTGGAAGGCCGAGTGCAAACCAGGCGCTCGCGTGGTCTCGGCATGCTCGTCGTTGAAGAGCCGCTCATCGTCCGGTCCATGTTTTTCGGACACGCTGAACTCCATTTCGGCACCCAGATGGTAGGAGTCTTGGTCGGTAGTACGTAGGTAGCCAGATGGAAATGATGTCGTGCAATCTCGTTGCAAGGCCTGGCAATGATCCCGTCGTAAAGCTCAGCAACGGGTATCACATCAATATCGTTTGTGCACGAAAGAAAGAAACATTTTGGATCATGCTGCCAGCTGGGGATCAAGAAAAATTACTGCACCAACAAGCGGCGCAGTCCAGTTGACGCATGCACTAGACGTTGGTGAAGGCGCAGTGAAGAGATTTGTTGCTAATAATGGAGATTCGAGATTTACCCACCATGTGCTTGTGATCGCATCTGGATGAGGGGCGGCCGGTAATCAGGGGCAACATTTGTGGAATCATTCGATCTGGAGTTTGAGTGGGTTTGGCATTGCACGGGAGTTTGTTGGTACTGCGTGGAAACTGGTCTGCCGTCCTTGAACTGGGTTCCTTCTTTGGAGTTTTAGGAGTTTATGGAGTTTCCATTTATATCGGCTTAGTACTCAAGTTCCCGGATACCTGCTTTTGCAACTCGCAGAATGAGAATTGAGATTGCAAAGTGCATGCATAGTACATAAAGAGCCTATTAGCAGCTGCTAGGAGGTGATCGTTGATCACCAACGCCGGTTATCTTCACGTAGATCGGCACTCAGATGCCACAGTGGCCGACATGGGGTACAGCGTCGGCGCCCGATCTGCGGTCCCTGGCCAGGGCCGCGTCCGTTGCCGACGACTCGAAGTGGCAGCAGCGGCTGGCTTGCCTGCGCGACTAATTGATCTAGACTCGCGAGCTGAGCACCTCGAGTGCGGTGAGAGTCTCCCGGAAGAGGAACCGTCATCGGCGCGTTTTGTGCGTATCCCAATCTCGCTTTGAAACTAGGTCGAGTACCAGGTAGCCATCCGATGCTAGGAATGGGATACGACGATAACATGCGAGCGCGGCCGTGGTGGCAATAGCAAAGATTACTTTATGTATGTATGTCCAGCATGTACTCTTCTCTCCTCTTTTTGACAATGAAAACAGCAGGACAAGAGGCTAGCCTCGACTTTGTCACAATAAACGAAGAAGAGGCAGAAGAAAAGCAGTATACAAAAACCCAGCAAATTATGCTGACTCCCAGCCGACAAAGAAGAACGCCCAGGGTATGCAAAGAGCCGAGACGAGCAAAAACGATACAAAGAAAAGAGAGCAAAGTTGTTTCTCGTACAATTATACCCCCTTGGCCGGTGTTCCCTCCCCTTGGCCGAGCCGCCTACCTAGACAAACCCTGTCTCTCTCGTGACCACGAAGATATGGACGGTCAGGGAGACACAGACAAGTATCGAAAAGTACGAGACAAAAAGAAGCGAGATTCCACTGGGAACCGGAAACCTGATCCTATCCAACCGATCCCACCCAGGCCCTGTTCCAAGCGGTGTGCCGCCAATAAAGAGATCGCCGCCAAGTTCGTGGTCGTCGTGATGATCATGAAGAATAAGCAAACAAAACAGCAACAAGAAGGGAATAAAGAAAGCTCGGTAATATCATCACGACCGGACCCTCCTGCGGGCGGCGCTCATAGGCGCGGCCGTGCGCCCCACAGGCGCGCTGACGTCCCTCCGCTCGCCCAGCGCCGGCTGCTTGATTGGCCTCTTCGCCGGCCCCCCGGTGCCGGCACCTCCGCCGGGCGTGACGGGGCGGGCACCTGCGCCAGGTGTGACAGGGCGGCTGTGTCCCATGGCGCTACGCGCCCTACCGCGGCGCTCCCTGATCTGTGCCAGCGCCTGCTCGCGCGTCATGGTGGGCGTGAGCGCCGGGTTGGTGACGTCGAACGAGGGCCCGTCCTCGCCGGTGGCCGACCACCCGCGGCTGCTAGTGCTGCTGCGCACCGAGCTGCTGTGCGACGGTGTGCGCTGGAGCGCCATCAGCCGCTTCGCCAGGCTCGGGTCCGTATTCTCCTCACGCAGCGGCACCTTGGTCGTCATGGTCGTCGTCTGCACCGCCCCGTATCGCGCCGCCGAGGTGTGAGGACGAGGTGCCGGCTCAGGGGACCGGCGGTGCTCCTCCTCCACCATTGGTGGCTCGGCGGGCTGGTAGTGCTCGTGCGCGGACACCTGCGGCTTGTGCCCTCGATCAGGGGCGGAAGTTTTTGGCGAGGGTATCGCCTCAGGGCTCCATGCTCGCCCGCGGTCCGCGACTATGGTGGCCTCAAAGTCCCCGTCGGTCGGGGTCTTCTCACGCGCTGGTTGCTCCGGCTCCGAGACGGGCAACGCGGTGTCGGAGGTCTCGCAGCCTCTAGACCGCGAGGGCGCGGGGATCCGGATTTCCTCCACCACCGTTGTCTCCCGAACAAACTCTTGCTGAACAACTATCCCAGACATGGTCGGAATTTCAAACTTTGCACTCGGCTCCTCCTTCTGGTGCGGAGCGTCCAGCAGGGAAAGCAGCGAGGTCCTCGAGTCGGAGAGGACGGCGAAGGCCGGCGGGTCGAGGGACGGGGTCCGCGCAAATGCCTCCGGGCTGTTCTTCATCTCAACAGGGGTGAGGGGCGTGATCGGGGTGACCGGCTCGACCGTGGTGTCGGCAGATTCTTCCTCTTCGACGATAGGGATGGACGGGGCAGCCATGGCCTCAGCCTCCTCCTGGGACACGGTGCGGAAAACGCCCTCCTCGGGAACGAAGATGGTGCTACGCCTCGACGACCTGCGCTTGGGGTTTTCGATCCGGCTCCTCTTCGGGGAGAAGGTAGATCTTTGTGGCGACATGGACCTCTTGCCCCCGATGATGGCGTGGTCGCTGGGGTCAACGATCTCCATCGACGGTTGCCTCCGGTGGGACTGGCCGAAGATGCTGGTCCGAGGACGAGACTTCATGCAGGGGCAGGCGCGCAGGAGACACTCGGCCTGCAGGTACTCGACATGGTCCTCGGCACGGTCGGCCCGCTGCTTCTCCCACTGCAACCTGAGGGACAGCTCCTCGATCTCGGCCTCGCTTGGCTCCGAGAAGTCGACGTCGGTAGTCGACGGCGACGTCTGACGCGGCTTAGGGCTCTCCTTCGCCGGTGAGGTGAGGTCGTTGTCTTGCGCATCGTTCCCGTTACCTCCCTCCTCGGCCCCCGGCCTAGGCAGCGGCAGGCGACCCTCGGCCGCGATCCTGGCGAGGTCCTCCTCAGACTTCGCCAGCGTTTTGAAGGCGTCACGCTCCTGCTCCACTGCCTTGAGGCTCTCCTGCACCTGCTCCAGCTGCTCTTGCAACCCGACAACCTCGTAGCGGGCAGCGAACGCCTCCTGTTCCCTAGCATGGGCGCGCTCCTTCTCCTCTGCTAGCGCGGTCTCGGCGGTTTTGGCGGCGGCGCGCGCCGCCTTGAGCTCCTCCTGCAGCTTGACGATGACACTCTGTGACTTGAACGTGTCCTTTCGTGCACGCCGGATCTCCTTCTCCCAGAGGGCCTGAGTGTGTGCGTGCGTTTCCTTTGCGCGACCGTAGTTCTCCTGTTCGGCAACGAAACAACAGGGCAGGGGAGTTGTCAGCTTCACCATGTATGACACGTTTGGGCGGGTAGGAAAAGATAGGAGCGCACCATCACAGTCTCCAGCCTCTCGCCGACCTTGCGTTCCCTCTCCTTGCCCTCCTCGACCTGGCGGCGCAGTGCCCTGGCCTCATCGCGGTACCGGCGCATCTCGACCTCGGCCTCCTCGCGGCCGAGCATGGCGCGCTTGAGGGCAGCATCGGTCGTCTTGCGCTCCAGCTGCTTGGACTGGACGGCGAGGGTGTTGAACTGGCTGATCTTGTCGTGGACGGAGCTGTCACGCGACTGGCCGCCGGCGGGGACGACGGTGCCACTCCGCTGGAACGAGGACACGAAGCACGACGGCTCGCGCTGCTGGTTGACGCGGTCAGCTGAGGCGGCCTGCAGCGGGGAGGCGGCGGCCGGCGTCGGCGAGTGTTGACAGCTCGGCGACGTCGGATCCATGGCGGGACGGGCGTCGTGAGTCGCTCAACATCCGATGATGGGATTTGCACGCTGTGTTTTGCTGCGGCGGGTGCGTGCCTGTTTGCAGAGCTGGCTAGTGTGGCGGCTGCTATGGACGCGGAGCCGGATGCATGTGCTTCGAAAGCTGTGCTGAGTAAATGAAACAGTTACACGATACGGCTGTGTCGCTAGCTATACCCAAGGCAGGTTGGTGGGTTGGGAACATGGATCGAAGCCCAATGTATTTTGGCGGCAGCTGCAGGGACTGTTTACCCGTGCAGTGTTGTCCATCCGTTTCTGGGGAGACGGGGCGCTCAGGTGGGGCGCAACGGTCAACGGGAACGGCACGTGATTTAAGCGGACTATTGATCACGGACCTGCAGGCCGCTTAGTGGTTGGTGCTCAAAGCGCCCGGCCGGCTGACGAAATATCACCGTATTAGCCCGATTCTATTCCTGGCTTGACGCAAAGCTCACCAAAGTATCGCGGTAAAATAGGGCGAGCCCGCAGCTGAAGCTTGAGAGTGTGTATCCACCGAGAACCGCATGAGATCCAAAAAGAAAAAAGAAAAAAGAAGGTGTGAGTTTATCTTGCATTGAGACTTGGTCGACTGTGAGCGGGGTGTTTTCAAATTGCTTGCCCTCTGCCCTCTGCGGCTGTATTAGACCTGTCAGAGTTGTTCCTGGCTCGAACGACCCAGAAAAGGAAGATCGTTCGCGACACCCACTCAACTTAGAGATTCCGGCTGCATGCTCAAAATAGCCATTAGGTTTTTGCTTGTTGGCCATGGTAGAGGATATCCTCGCGACTCGCACGCTGCACAGATTAGCTCGCTACTTTCCCATGACCAACCGTTTTTCAGGAACGATACTAGGCAATTTGCAGGCGAATAAGGCCTTTGAACGCACGATTTCGAGCACATCACGTTCACTTGCCCATATTTAAAAAATAACGCAGCCACGGCGGCGTCCTCGAGATGTTGTTGCCTTTTAAGTTCCGAAACAACCAAACAAATTGTCTTAACGCATGTTGGGATGCCGCACGATGTATCAGCAATAGACAATCGAGAAGGAAGGCTGCGCCGGCGTAATATAACTGCAGCACTCTCTCCCGGCGTCGCTTGGCGCTTTCACCGGCACCAGCATCAGCCGAAAACTCCCCTGTGTGGCTGAGCCGAGTCGGCACGCCCTAGCTAAATCCTCTTGGCCGTTCCGGATCCTCTGCCATCCGCGCGTTGGGCGCATACACGCCTCGCTCGTGTTCGCAGAGCAAGGCCGTCCCTGTGAGCACGCCACTGACGCGGTGGCGAGAATTTCTCACAGAATCCAAGCCCAGGAGCAGCTCGTCACGAAGGCAACTATGCAAAAAGCCAAGCGTGGCTTGGCGGCAGTTTGGCGTCTGGGTTTGACAGGTCCCGACTCGGGCGCGGGTGGCTGCGCATCGCGAAGCCGTGGCGATGGGAAGGCTACCAAAACTCGTGTATATGAATCAATCCCCCGATCCAAAAACCGTCGACAAGGCGAAATGACGTCCAGGCCTGCCCTACGTAACATGCGAGCAGCCCATTGCTATTTTTGCCCCAAAGATGTTACAATAGGGCGTGGCATTGCCGCTGTTGCCATCGCCCTAACGATGCACCCACGGCCCTCGCCTGATCTCCCGTGCTTCCATCCACTGCCGAAGTGCCCTCCCTTTTTTTTTCCTGCGTGGCAATCTAGTGTGCCAAGACATGATCTGCTCGATCATCCCGCCAGCCTCAAATATCCTGGCCGTAAAATCAGCCCGTCGACAGCAGGCTGACTACCTACCTAGGTACCTAGCCTAGGTAACGGTTTTGCCGGCCGCGGTCTACAAGGGTCGGCTATCTTTCCCGTCGTGATCTTCCCGCGGAAAAACGGCCTGTCGCCTGAAAGGGCGGACACCCCTTTCGCTTTGCCCAGATGGGGAAGCCAAACCCGATAACCCCCCATAGAGAGGGCTGTTCTGAAATTGCTTCACAATGGCCTTTAGTCAGGCAAAGGCCTTTCATCCGAACCTTAGCCATTTGCTGCTAGCAAGGTCATTGGCCGTTGTAACAGCAATCGTCCCGGCATCGGGACGATCAAGGGACGAGCGGGCGGCAGCGTGTTTCGAATACCCACGTCACTCTGCCAGAGACGATGGGACGCCACCTCGTGCGCCTGAAGACCCAAGCGGCCGGGGACAGCTGGGACCGCCTCTCTTTCTTCTTGTCTTGCACTCATCGAGCGAACCAAGCGTTGTCCATGCGTGACAAAAGGATGTCTATTTTCGGCCTGCTTGTCCCATGCCCAACCCAGCGGCGCCAAGAAGCGCAGCAGAGAGACTCTGAGCGGGACTTAAACCACAGGACGGAAAGAGGAAGCGAGGGCCTTCTTGCTGCCGAGTATCCGCCGACAAAACATCCACCGCACTGACTCGTGACAGAGGTCGCAAGGGTGCAGGTTGTGGGTGGGCCGGCCGCCGGTTGAAACAAAAAAAAAGAACGGAGAAGGGCGATACAGGTGGGCACGATGGCTCCGTAAAGTTGTTCTCGGGTCTGCACGGTAACACCGAGCATCGACGTGAGGAGCGATTTGCCTCACAGATGTCTGTGAGTCACATGCAACCACACATCATGGCAAAGAATGTGAAGCGGCCGTTCATTACGGCCTGTATTCGAGGAAGCACACCCAGTCGTCGATGGATGGGCCAGCTTTGACGCGAAATATGCATAGGCTTTCATCCAATAAGCTTTCGACTCGGCCTGGGAAAGGAGTCCACGGCCAAAACACAGGACGGCAAGGCTTGTATGTCTGTTGTTAGCCGGTCAACCGGTGCAGTTCGGAAGGAAAGCCCACGGGACGAGCAGCTCCCCGAGCCATCCGCCTGAACTATGAAGCCTAGGTGGGCTGCCCACAGGCCCGGTCTTTGCTCGGGAAGAGGTGACGCAGCCTGCCTGCTGGCCGTCTTAAAAGGGCAGATCTTCGAAACTTTAGTCGAGGTTCGGGCGCGCGGGTAGGAGGTGGATGCGTCGCGGATCTGCTCCGTGACAGAAAAGCTTGGCACACGCGGCAGTGGAGAAGGACGGATCCTTTTGTTTCTTCCTCGTCAGCCCATGCCGGGCCATCCGCCTGGATTGGTCGTGCGTGAGAGGCAGGCCGGCCTGTGTTTGCGCTAGGCAGGGCCTTTCTGATGAGGCAACGTCACCTCTGAGCCTCCATCTTCCCCGTCTCCAATGGCAATATCTGACGGGAATAACAGGGTGATGGGAACACAAACGGCATTGGCGTTGTCACAACCCCGGCCTGGGGGGTGGCTGGGATTTCCCATCCATGACACAGCTGCCAGGCCGAATTGGTGCCGGGGAGGGATTTGTTGGGCCAAGAGGAACGAAATCTCGGTTTTCCAGGCGAGGGCGTGGAGCCTCTTTCTTTTTCGGAAGAGCGAAAGTGAGACGGCGAAGAGTCTCATCGACGTTTGAGCTTCGCCGCACCACGCGCATCCGAGAGCCAGGGTCCCAGTGGGCTTATCCCATTTTGGGCTCCAGTGCAAGGGCTGCGATTGGCCACAAAGCCCTGCAGCCTGGCCCCGCACAAGGGAGACCCCTGACCCAGTCGGGGGTGGATACCAACCTTAAATCTTCGTTGGCGAAAATATGGAAGAAAAAAAGGGGGAAAAGAGAAAAAAAAAAAAAGGGAGGGGAGAAAAAAGAAAAACGGCTTCGCTCAAATGCCACCTTTTCTCGACGTCCACCCACGTCAGGCGCTTTCCCGCGATGGCCTTCTCCCCCGGCGCCGCTTGGGTTGCCACCCGCTGTGTCATCCCGATTTCGATTTCCCGATTGTCACTGGCCGGCTGCAGCGCACAGGCCTGACGCTAAGAGGCGGGCCTTGTTTGGCCATGGGGCGGCCTCATTTCCAAGTGGTCGGCGCTTGCGCTCGACATGTTGGCGCAGTTTCTCGAGGAGCCGCCAAAAGAAAAAAAAAAAAAACCGCCGCTAAGGCATGTGTCAAACCTGTAGCGCGTAGGCCGGCCCAGCAGCGGGAAAAAAGAAAAAAATTAAGCTCGACAACGGGCGCAGTTATCCATCCTCTTTGACCTCCGCTCTGCTATGCTCTAACCGCTCGGCCCCTTTTACTGTCCAGGTAGCCCTTCCCATGGATCTGGCTGGCTGGCTAGCCGTCTGGCAGACCGGCGGTCAGCCACTGGCAGTCTGATCTGATAGGCCTCATCCCTGCCGCCAGGAAGGCCGCAGATGGCGAACTCATCTTGGCCCGGAGGCAAAAGGGGTTTGGAATCATTGGATGGCGGTCGTTGACGCAGCCCAGCCACCCGCGCCGTGAGGCCTCTTTGCCTGTTCCGTTCGTTCTCCGCCTGCCCTGTCCCCGGAACGCCGGCAAAAGATGAGCAGAAAGAGAAAGGGCCGAAGAGATCGGGGTCCGCGCCAAGCAAGGGGTGGCGTCCAGAGGGCCAAAACGCCCCCCTCCCTGGACACCACGTTTCAAGCACTCCCTAACCGCTCCTCCAATCACGCCCCCCCATCACCACCGTCGTCCCGTCTTCCACCTCGAGGCGGCCCCTCGCAATTGCCACCCCCGTTTTCCTGTTCACCCCCCCGGATATGCGGTCCCTCGGGCGGGCTCCCCCTTGACCCTGCCTCTTGGCACTTTTCAGTTTTCCTTATATTCATGCCGTTTCCTTCCCTCCATCATGGGCTCGTGTCTTCCTCTCTTTCTTTCCTCAGTCTCCAGTCTCCCAGAGATCCAACCCTTTCTTTCCCGCTTACCTTTAATTTTCGTTCTCAAGGCTAGTCCTTCCGATTCATCAGCGCAAGTCGCTCTCTCAGTTTCTCTACCACGCATCTGACACTCACTCGGTGCATTCCTTCGAACGAAAATACCTTCTTCCTCCCCCTCCCGCGTTTTTTTTTTTTCAAAAGTCTCGCCATATTTCAGAATGCAGTTCTCCACCGTTGCGCTTGCGGCTCTGTCCGCCATTGTCGGTGTTGAGGCTCAGGGTGGCAACGGCACCCGTAACGGCGGCGGCGGAGCCGGTGGCGGTGCTGGTGCCGGCCGTGGTAGTGGCCAGGTCAAGACGGTGAGCGTCATCGTCGGCAAGAACGGCACCACCTTCCAGCCCAACAACATCAAGGCCGCCGTCGGCGATGCCGTGCAGTTCCAGTTCATGGGCGGCAACCACACTGTCACCCAGTCCACCTTCGACAACCCCTGCACCCCCATCAACGACTTCGTCAAGAACGTCACCGGCGTCCACTCGGGCTATGTTCCCTTCGCCGCCAGCGCCGCCATGGGTCAGGTTCCCGTCTACACCATCATGATCAACAACACGACCCCCATGTGGCTGTACTGCGCCCAGGCCAAGCACTGCCAAAACGGCATGGTCATGGTCATCAACGAGAAGTAAGCACCAGGCTCCACGCCACCCACGCGCCTGTATACAAAATCGAGATCCGTGATCTAACATTAGTCTTTTCCAGCACTGGTGCCAACTCTTCCCGCTCGCTCGCCAACTACCGCAAGCTCGCCTCCACTGTTGCCCAGTCCACCGTTCCCGGCCAGGCTCCCGGCACGGGCAGCGGCGGCGGCGGCGCTACTACCCCTGGCAGTGGCAGCGGCACCGGCACCGGCGGTGGCAACAGCGGCGCTACCCCCGGTGGCGGCAACGGCGGTGGTGCCGGTGGCGCTACTCCTGGCGGCGCCACGCCCGGCCAGACCACTGGCTCGCCCACCGCCGCCGGCTCCTCTCTCTCCGTGCCCGTCAGCCTACTCGCTCTCGCCGGTTCCATCTTCCTCCTGTAAGCGGCTCCACCCGTCGCGGCCGCCACGGGAGCGCGTCTTGTCAATTAAATACGAAGATGGGGACGAATATTTATTTTCTACCGCTACGAGAGCCTTTTGTTTGCTGCACCACTCATTCGGGTTGGGTTGTATATACCCTCGGACGGAGAAACCGCCAACCCTATTAATCCACTTTTCTTTTGGCCCTCTTTGGGGACGGGACGGCAGCGCCTGCCCACGGTTCCCTCGCCCGTTTTAATAGGTGTTTTGTGCGTGTGGAGTCGCGAAAGTGAAGAAGGGAGCAAAAGGGCCGGTTCGATTGATATAGCATTTGCCGGCGGTTGGCATCGCTGCCGGTGGGTCTTGTTCTCTTGTTTTTGGTTATGACCTTGAAGCATTTTCTGTACCTCGATCACGCCTAGGCTAGGACGTGCGTGTTGGTGTATTATTTTAGCATTTGAAATATGGCAACGATTTTTGTTCGAAAAATGGCGACTCGGTGATACAAATGTGGTTTATGGAACTTTTTGCGGGTGTCCGTGATGCGGTTTACTTTCCTGATACCATGCAAGGAATCTACAGCCCGACTCACCTTTTTCCAATGACCATCTAAACCGCAAATCCTCAGTTCTATTCCTGTGGGCTAGGTGCCGCCTCCTGCTTAAACGCATGTTTGCTCCATCTTTTATTATGGCTAAGTGAGAATTGCCCAAAAGCTTCACAGTCAACATCGGTTTCACGTTGAGTTCCTTACGTCCTAGCTGCCCATGTCACTCCAACATACAACCGTGTAGGACTAGGACAGTAATGAACTGCCCATTCACAGCCGCCCACGGTAACACCTTAGTGGTGACGGTATAACCCATAAACCCCCATCAAGCCAGCTGGCCAATTCCTTGGTTCCCAAGCTAATGCTTTTAACGTCGTGTCACTATCGCGGACTTTAGCACCCTTCCTATTTTGCCCTGTTTCCCTATCAATCATCCTAAAAACCACGGCTCTACCCAAGCCAAATCTAAGTAGACATGCTCCTGATACCAGTTACGACCCTATGTCTCACTGCCGAGTTCGGCAAGTATAAAGTAATAAAAAAAATCCAAGGAGCCTAGCACAAGTTCTTCTCTCCTCCAAAATAATACCACCAGGTCATAAAACCTACAATCTGCGCCCGCATCTCAACTACTCCCACTATTCCAGTCCAAGACCTTCCGCAAACCCAACCAGCTATAAGTAAGGAAACACGCCAACCACGGGATTCAGAAAAAAATGGGCAGCTGCTTCAGCTCAGGCCGCAGGAGCAGCCGCTTCGTCTCCTACGACGAGCCGTACCAGATCGCGGGCATCCAGGGCGCCGGGGTCTACGAGCTGAACCCCCGCCACGGCAGGTCCAGCCAGCGCGGCCATGGCCACCACCACGGGCCGTCGTACAGCGCCCACGGCAGCTCGCATAACCGTCGCAGGTCCGGGGGTCGCCGCCGGAAGTAGAGGATAGAGGCGAAAAAAAGTAGGGTGGTGGCTAAAAGAAAGACGGCTGGTGGCGCAGGTAAGGGAGGTTATTCGGTTGGTGCTTGGGATTTGGGGTTTGGGGTTTCATGTAGACGGGCGGCACGAGATATCCCCTTTCTTTTTGCCTATTTCGGACTGGACCAACATCCGAGAGTCCGTCCAGTATGAGTCGCAAAGTTACTGAACGATGAAGACGTTGCAGTAAGAGTCGCATGCTGAGTAAACGGTGAAGATGCTCGTGTGGATACAATCGTTGCGCAAGTCCATCAATTTACGGGACTGTAGTCAGGGGATGAGAGATACCCACTCCATAGATGTTTGTATTCAATACGGGTGGTTCTAAAAAGATGTACAGTGATTGCACGCTTGACGTGATGAGCGTAGAGGAAGCAAAAAGATAGGAAGAAGCAACCCTGATGGTCATCCAGTGCGTAGGGAGCAGATACGCCTAGGTTAACAGAGCAACTGTGCGCGAGTGTGGGAAGATCACTTTCCCTCGGGAATCTTCCTCTTGGACCGCCCCTTCTGCGCGGGTGCGCACAGCTCACGCCTGGGCTCGGCCGCCAGCCAGCCGCGCTTGCGCTTGACGCGGCCGACGTACCTGTACTTCTTGCTCTTGCCGAAGAAGTCGACCCAGTGCTTGAGCGCCTCGTGGACCTGCCGCTTGGCCTCCTCGGCCTCCCTGGCGCGCATCTCGGCGAGCTCGGCGGCGGAGAAGTGCGCGTCCACCTCCGGGTCGTCGAGGGGCAGGAACATTTCCTCGACGCCGCGCATGTCGGGAGTGCGGTCGTCGGCGAAGCAGCCCGTCACGTAGGCGCGCGACGCGTCCACGCCGGCAAAGTACTGGTACGAGCCGCCCGGGCCGTAGGTCCGCCGGTTGGCCGAGACGTCGTAGATGCTGCCGTTAATGGCCAGGTAGAGGGGCTTGTTCTCGTCCCTGCCGTCGAAGCCTGCGAGCTCCTCGGGGGTCAGGTAGACGGGTTTTTGCTGTAAGAAGACGGCGAGAATTAGGAGACATGGCGGAGTCTGGGGGTGGGGTGTGATCGAGGAAACTGGGCTGGATGGGCGAGCAAAAAGTAGACACGTACGAATTTGCTCTTGACCCAATCGAGCTGCATGTACTTCATGGGCACCTCGTAACCCATGGAAAAGGTCTCGCCGCCCGTGATGAGGTAGCTCAGGCCGCCGTATGCCAGAAGCAGGCCGACGACGAGGCGCAGCATGTCGAGCCAGGGGTTGGTCGCCGCATCCTCCTCGTCGGCCAGCTGCTTGGCCGTCTTGTCCTTCTTCCCCGGCTCGATCTTGGTCCAGGTCGCCGGCGGCGGCTTCCTCTGCCGGACCTCCGACTCGTCTGACATATTGGGCGTTCTGTCCCGGGTCGTTTGCGGCTGCGCTGGTGCGGCGGTCTTCCGAGGGTCAAGCCGGTTGTGATGGCGATGGATGGGTTCGAGTAGCAAGGCCTCCCGCCGACCGAGTGCGTGGGAGGATTGGAAGATCTGCTCTGGTAGCTGGGGAAGGCAGAAATGCTGGCAACAGAAATTAAGGAGGAAAAAAAAAGAAAAAAAGAAATAGAAGCAGCAAAATAAGCTCCGGAAACAGGCACACGTCAAGCGAATAACAGCTGGCAATTCCGACGTTCGTATTTGCCAGATCTCATGGAGTCAGGGATTCCGGGGACGCGGCCCCACACGGCTGTTGCGGGGCTAGCTTCTAAGCTCCATCTCCAGAGCCTCGGATGGATCAAGACAACACTCCCAGTCTACTTAGGCACCCGGGCAGGTAACTGACATCGACGTGTATAAACCATGCGGGAAAGGAAGTAACACATGCGGTTGGGTATATCTCAACGATCCTGCGCAATAGCCAGAATAGCGGTTCCTGAAAGTATGTAGGTATTGTGATATGAAACGGCGTCCGGGCAGCCCGCTCGATGCTGCAACTCAGGGCTAGCAAAAGCCAGCCATCTCTTCCTGTCCGCCCGGGCATCCATCCATTCTATCAAAGATCAAGCAGGAGTTGCGGCGCAACCTTTTCGAGATCCTCGACCTAGAAACCCAATCAGGGGTGTGTGTATGTGATTGTCAGCATCAAGAATATGGGTAGATGGGGCAGAGCGAGGAAGTGACGAGTCCGTCCCAAAACGCACCCCAAGGAACCGCCCCGACCGCTCCGCCATGGTGCGCGCGATAGCCTCCTGCACAAATACGTCAAAGTAGCGCGCTAGCGCCCCGTTGGCCTCGCTCGAGATGCGCGTGCCGCCCTTGTCGAAGAACTCGTGCAGCAGCCGCCGCAGCAGCTCCGGCGGGATCCGCTTGGGCTGGTCTTTTCCCTCCCCGCCACCGCCGCCACCGGCCTCGCCATTGTCGTCGTCGGCAAAAGGGTCGTCGAACTCGTCGTCATCGTTGTCCAACACCGTCGTTGCCTTCCCCTTGCCACCTGCTCCTGCTCCTCCTACTCTGCTGCTACTCCCGCCGGTTGCCGCGCCTTGTCGCGGTCGCGGCCTGTGCTGCTCTTCTGCGTCGTCGTCGTCGTCATCGTCGTCGTCATCGTCGTCATCGCGATCGGCTTGCTCTTCCTCCTCGGCGTCGGGCGCGTCCGGCACCTCGTCGTCCGAATCAGGCGGCGGCGGCGGTTTCTTTGGTCTCCCGGCTCCCGGCTTGCTGCTCGCACCGCCAGATCGCCGCGGGCCCGAGGAATCGGCGGCGCCGCTCGGCTTAGACGGCGGCCGACCTCGGGGTTTTGCTGCTGCTGGAGCTGATTGCTTCGGAGGCATGGTGTGGTTGCGTTGGAAGGTTGGCAGGGATGACGTGCGTTCTCTTCTTTTTGGTGGGGTGTGTCGGCCGAGGGCCCTGCGGCTTGCGACTGGCGTGGAACAAACCGCGCGGTGCGCCGTGGAGGTAGAAGTGCATAGAAGAAGAAAAGGAAAAAAAAAATGACGGTAAACACGAACAGGCCTCTGTATAACCTTGCGTGCGGTGTGAAGGCGTTTCCGCGGCTGTTTGTGTACCGTCCAATTGTAAAGCAGACTTGGAGGAACAAATATTTACGAATGGACGCGTCCGGCACGCGATCTGTCCAAAGCCGTAATGCAAACACCCTTTGCTGCGCCTAATCCCGCACATCTGCACAACGGTCTTCCGCATACATTCGTGCGACCACCCGCATAACAATATACTAGAAATATCGAGCTGATGAAAATCGGAGAGTGTAAGGGGCCGGTATCACGACTTAAGGTCTCATCAAAGATCAAGGAACTCATGGTATTGAGTGTTTGTAACCACAGCCACCCAAAAAGAAATCTATCGAGTTGTGCGCGACGAAAGGAAACCCGACCATAGAACCCAGGATATCTCGAGCATAGACGTTCGTTGCAAGGGATACACCGGGAAAACTGGCCTAGATTGTATAAATTACAGCGGTCGAGAAAAAAGTCGGCCGGGCACAAGGAAAAATGCCAAACGCCCCGCTAGCCTTTTAACGTCCGCAAAGTCCCTCGGAAGCCCAGCTGCCACGTTCGCCGTGGAAGCCTCCTACCGAATCTACCGAATCTACTGTCCGACTCCCCTCCGAACAACCGACGCCGAGACGGCTCGGGCAAGTCACGCTGGACTGGCCCTGGGGCAAGCCGTCACCGCCTCCTCCGACCGACTCCAAGAAATTATACAGTTGGGTTGGTCGAGACGTTTAGCCGGAGCCACCCTTGAAGGCCTTGCCGAAGAGGATGAGCTGGAGCTGGTCGTAGATGGACAGGACACCAGCACCGGCGACACCACGGAGGATGTTGGCACCGGCACCCTTGAAGAGCGACTTGACACCCTCCTTGGCGACGATCTGGCGGAAGGCATCCAGGGAGCTGCTGTACTTGACGGCCTCACCAGAGGTCATCATCATACGACGACGGACAGTGTCGAGCGGGTAAGAGGCGATACCGGCACCGGTGGTGACGCACCAACCGAGGGCGAACGAGGCGAGGAAGTTGGTCTCCAGGGAGCCGGTCAGGACGACGGGCTTGATGGAGTCGTACATGCCGAAGTAGAGACCGCGGTAGACGACGATACCGGCGACCGAGGGGCCGAAGCCACGGTACAGACCAGCAAGACCGTCAGAGGCCAGGGTCTTGCGGTAGACATCGACGAGGCCGTTGAACTGGCGCTCGCCACCCTTCTTGGCCGACTTGGCGTCGTTGGCCAGACGGGTACGGGCGTAGTCCAGGGAGTAGACGAAGAGGAGCGAGGTGGCACCAGCAGCCTAGAGACGGAGGCGGTCAAGTCAGCTATTGTCACAGAGATTTTTGTGTACTCGCGCGCGAAGCCGGCTGCCACTTACACCACCCGAGGCCAGGTTACCAGCCATCCACTTGGCGTAGCCATCCTTCTCCTTCTTGTAGCCGAACATCTTCTTGAACTTGTCACGGAAGGCGAAGTTCAGGGCCTGGGTAGGGAAGTAACGGATGACGTTGGCAGTGTTGCCACGCCACAGAGCCATCACACCCTCGTCGGCGGTGGTACGCCTGAAGCAGTCGACGATACCATCGTAGCGGCGGTCAAGGCGGCCAGCCTTCATCATCTCGTCCTGTAGGGCTGTCAGCAACTGTCACATCGAGTAAAGGCGGTTATGTGTAGGGTGCGTGTGGTCCCGTTGCACGTGACCACGCCCAATCGTCCCGAGGCTCGAATTGGCCAGCGAGGCGGCTGGCTCGAATCACAGGCAAATTTGGGCGGTGTGGTATATCGGGCTGTGAAAACGAAAATTGCACGGGGCGGACGAACCTGATTCTGTACGAGAAGCTTGACACGCTCGATGGGAGCAGCGGCAGTCTTCGAGACGGCGGCGGAGACACCACCCACTGTTGATACATGTCAGATCGTCTTCTTTTCGATGTTTGTTGGGCGCTGCGTAGGCAGGCGAGGGGTCGCGATTCTGCCGATAGCGGGGGTGGTCGCATCGCTCTGACGCTAAAGTGATCGATGGAGGGACATACTCAGGAAGTCCGCCATGAAAGGCTAGAAGCAGAAGACAATACGTTAGCTCATGGTTTTGCATCTACCAGCTAGACTTGCGGTATCGCCTAGGTGAGCGGCAAGCCCAACGTCTGCTCCCAACGACGAACTCGATCTCGAGGATAATGGCCGAGAGTGAATCCACGGCCATTGGAACCAATTGATATCGAGCAGGATCGGGAGCAGAGCGCAGAGCGTCGACGGCCTCGGGGGAAGGGCCCACGAGGGAATTTTTGTGTCTGTTCGTCTGGAGGGAGCCCTGGCTTACCGGCATGCCCAGGATGCGGATATCATCCTTGGAAGTCATTTTGGCGGTTGACCTAAGCAATCGCTTGACTTAAGGGAGTGAGTGGAGATGTAGGAAAAAAGAGACTGGACAGAGAAATGAACTCTGTGAAGGATGGTGTTGGAGGGAAGCCGTGAAAGAAAATCGGAGTTCCTACGACGGGGAATTTATGGGAGCGAAATTTTTTGCCCTGGGTCGGGAAGGACAGGAATCTTTCTGGCGCTAAGCCGAACTGCAGCCCCACAGCTGTCCTCCGTTTTCCATACTACAGCATCCACATCCGAGATGTGGCTTGTGCGCAGGATCGATGCCTCAAAACCTGACCAATCCGCGTTCAGCCGCAGGGATGGAGCTGCGGGCTGAAAAAAAAAAAAAAAAAAAAAATTGACCAGCACCTTGAATGGAAGCTATGGGTTTGCCCACGACCAGGATCTGCTTTTACCCTTGATTTTTTTTTTTTTTTTTTTTTTTTTTTTTTTTTTTTTTTTGCTGTCGCTGAGTTTTCTCCCCCACTTACTCCCATCCTCGGCCCGTCCGCGGCAGACACACTACTGCGTCTAGTCGAAGCCAGTGTGCCAACATCCGGTGAACTCTAGGGGTTCCTCTCTTTGGTCTCAACCAGCGCCGAATCAGTCTCATTGGTGCAAAGCTGAAGCCGTGGCTAGGCTTAGGGCTAGATAGGATTCACACCGCAAATCCCTGGCTTTCCCTGTTGGCAAGCTCAGGGGCAGGCTTGCATCGCTCCGGGCGAGTCAAAAGCCCTCAAGGTTCTTCTTGGCTTGAAAATTTGCGGGTCAGCTCAGATCTGTTTGGCCACACCACAGCCTTGCAATTGGTTTTTTTCTAGTGCAAAGGGGGCGGGCGGGACCTGTTCCATTTCCATCTCCATTAGCCGTGTTCCCGTCGCCGAGAAGTCCCCGACCACCGGGCCCTTCTCTTGCCTGGTGATTCTCTATAACCCTGTTTCCGCTTCTGTATTGACAGCCGCTAGGCCCGGCCTGCTGCCTCTGTCGTTGGCTCGAGGGGCTATTTTCACACAAGTGAGATAGCGAGTCAAACATAAAACCCAAGACTCACACATGAGACCCGATCTGCATTTGGGCTTGATTATTGATGGCAAGAAGTCGTGCCGGTGTCGTCTCTCGAGTCGTTGGCGCGATATAATTGCGGCAGTTGAATTGTTGAATCTTTTGTTCTTTCCCATGAAGCGGCCCGTCGGCTCCCGATATGCCCTCGTCCGAGGCTACTGCCGTCGATCCGGGAATGTGGGTTGGGTATCCCTCCTAGTGCAACCTGTGTCCTGCGGTGGGTGGACGTGCCAAGAACAGCAACATGCTAGTACGTATAAAGCGCAGTCTCAGGGACCAGATTCCCCATCGGATAATGAAATAGAGGAGGGCTGCATGTGCGGGTTTGGAGAGAAAACCTCTTCCGGGGAAACATCAGGGTGGGGCGGTGAAATGCTCGTGAGGGCCATCACAGAGCGCAGGTTCCTGGGGCACCACTTCGTGGACAATAGATGGACATATTTATCCTTCATCCCCCCTTTGTATCGGCGAGAAGGCTCCCCGCTGCCTAACCATCCGCGGTCCGGCTAGGCCCAACCTGCACGCTGTAAAACAGCCGCTCACAACACTACAACCAGAACGGGCACTCCTAACCGACGGCCTTGTTCTGCGGCAGGCTGACTGGGAACGCACGACTACGCAAACGGTGCTGAGGATGCGAGGGAGAATGTGTATCAAGACGCCTTTGTCATGTCCTCAACGGACTTCATGCCCTGCTGGGGCCCTTGGGAAATGTCTGCATGCCTTATGCTACGCCGAGTGCCAAAAGATAACTCCCAGAGACGAAACCATAACCCATCCGTATCCGTTTTTTTCCACCGCGGCGGAGATTGAAATCATACGTCAAATCCGCCAGCAATTCCCTCCCTGTCACAAAGCAGGCAAGCGGTAGTGTCAATCGTGAAAATCAAGTTATTTATTCAGCGGCAGTGACGGCGCGGGCTATATGCGTGGTTGGTCGTTGGTTAGTTACGTGTTCGGTCGCTGGCACCAGTTTGATCAAGGAGCTTCCGACGTACTGTAGATCTTCATCTTGCTGTGGGTGACGACGGGCTTGATCTGTCCCTTCTCCTCCAGGTCGGCCAGGCACTTGCGGGCCAGCGAGCCGTTGATCTTTAGCCTGTCGACGAGGGTGGCAATGGTGACGAGACGGTACGACTGAACATCCTTGTAGAGCTTGTCCGAGGTGCTCTTGTCCAGGAGGACGGCGTGCTGGGCCTTGTCCTTGACTGTATCGCGAGCAGCATCGTCAGCCCATGTTTCCCCTCATTTGTGCCGGGTCGCGACTTGTGCGAGTGTCGTGCTGTCGGCTCCAAGTGCCATCGCGAGGGAAACTGTCGGTCTATCGCTGCCGCTGCCGTTGTCGTTGTCGTCGCCGTATTTCTCACGACGTGGGGTGATTGCAGGAATTAATTGTTGCTTACCCTTGCCCTTCGACCACTTCTTCTTCTGCTTCTTGGCACCGGCGGCGGGAGCCTAGATTCGAGAATTCATCGTTAGAATGTTCTGCTGGTCCGTATCGGGGCGCCATGCGCAACGTACCATGTTGTCTGTCTATGTGTTGGTGATGTGTGGTTAGGGGAGGTGGCTTCAATCGGAGGTCGAGGCGGGCGGAGAAATGGCCGTGGTGGTTTGAAGACGACGCAGGCGAAACCACTGGCAGCCGACCAATCTGGGCAGGTGCGAGAAGCGGGCAGTTGGGGCTTAGGTTTGGACCCTAATCAGTTTTGCAGCGGGCTGCTGGCCAATCAGCGTGGGGCTTAGGTAGCGGGGCCACCAGAATTCTCGCCCTGCCAGTTTCTTGGTGGTCCTTTGGCGTGTGTGCGACCTCTTGCGTGCGAGAAAGCAGTTCCCGCCTGGAAGCGCTCTGGAAATTCGAACCTCGAATCTCGAACCTCACACCGCGACATCTCCCCCAACCACCAGCCGGTTTAGTCTCCACGGTCAGCACATTCGTGATCAATCATGTCTGATAACGGCGAGATCGAGGTCGAGGCCGTCACGGGCTACCAGGCCCTCCCCAAGGATGTTGTCGCCGAGATTGGCAGCATCAAGCTCTTCAACAAGTGGAGCTACGAGGACGTTGAGATCCGCGATATCTCCCTGACGTAAGGAGGCCTTTTACTCCTGCTGCTCGATTTCGGGGTGTGCGACTTGTTTCTATGTGGAAGACGGCTTTTCTGCGGCAGCGGGTTGTCTTGGGGTTCGCTGGTGTGGTGGGATTCCCCGCTGCGCAGATGCTGCGGGAGCCATGGAAAACAGGATGGGCAGCGCAGCCACCGCAGAGATGAGGGTAGCAACGATTGCTTCGGACCAGGACTGACATTGGACTCTTACTTTGCACAGAGACTACATCCAGATCCGCTCACCAGTCTACATCCCCCACTCTGCTGGCCGCTATGCCGTCAAGCGCTTCCGCAAGGCCAACTGCCCCATCATCGAGCGCCTTACCAACTCCCTGATGATGCACGGCCGCAACAATGGCAAGAAGCTGATGGCTGTCCGCATCGTTGCGCACGCCTTCGAGATCGTAAGTGTCCTACCGGGGGAGACGGGCCTAGACCGGCGCCTTGTTGCACATGCCAATGGCAACGCGGACCGACGGGGACGAATAAAGGACAGAAAATGCTAACACTATACTTTCCAGATCCACCTGATGACCGACCAGAACCCCATCCAGATCGCCGTTGACGCCATTGTGAACTGCGGCCCCCGCGAAGACAGCACCCGTATCGGCTCAGCCGGTACCGTCCGTCGCCAGGCCGTCGATGTGTCACCGCTGCGCCGTGTCAACCAGGCCATTGCCCTGCTCACCACGGGCGCCCGCGAGGCGTCGTTCCGCAACGTCAAGTCGATCGCCGAGTGCCTGGCCGAGGAGCTGATCAACGCAGCCAAGGGCAGCAGCAACTCATACGCGATCAAGAAGAAGGACGAGCTGGAGCGTGTGGCGAAGAGCAACCGGTAAAGGGGGTTGGAAGGAATACTCTTTGGGCGTGGGTGCCTGTTGGGGGGCACAAGCGGCGCAGAGGGGGTCGGGGCTGCTTGCTTGCATGCTGGCAATGGGAAATTCTTTCTCTGGGTTCTCTTTCTCACGGAAAGCTGCATTTGCGCGTTCGGGTTTTGGCAAAGGCGGGTGCGAATGTTTCACGCTGGCATTCTTTGTCAACTAGGGCTCTAAAACAAAACGGCTCTGCTCATCGGAGAGCAAATCACGAAGGATCTTTGACCAAAAGTCATGTTAACTTTTTTTCTACGTTGTTTTCTTATGATGATTTTTGGTATGACAGGACTGTCCCAACATGGAGTCATCGACAAAGACAGCCATCGGTCCCTTCCTTGTTGCTAAGTATAGGTAGTCTGATAGATGTCTTGAGATACCCCGAGACTCAGCTATGGATCGAGGTGCTCGGGCTTAAGCCGGCAAAACATGCCGACGTGAGGCATGCCCTCTTCCCACCACCTGCCCATGCCCTCGTCCACCTCGAACCCGAATCGGGCCCACACGTGCCGGACCTGCTCCTGGGCGTGGCAGCACACGAGGCCGTCCCACTTTGGCGGCGTCACCTTGCCGCCGTCGACGGCCAGTTCATCAAAGTAGGCCGGGTGCTCGCGCATCCAGCGCAGCGCAGCGCGGACGAGCAGGCCGGCGACGCCCATGCCTCGGAATTCCGGTGTGACGGCCAGCCGGCCCAGCTTGACGTACGGTTCATGCCCGTCGTGCAGGGCCGTGGGACGGTCGGTCCCGGGTTCCGCATCGGCGGCCTGCCCTTGGTCCTGTTCCTCCACCCCCTCGACGTCGTTCCCCGCCGCGTCCTTGCGCCCCACCAACCTGCTGTCAAAGTACACGCCGCCCGGCACCGGGTGCGGCGGGTGCGGGAACGGCACGAGGCGCAGCGTGCCGATGGGTTCCGGCGTTGTCGTCTCGCTGGTGCTGGTGCTGGTGCTGGTGCCGGTGCCGGTGTTGGCGTAGACGACCCAGTGGCACGATCGGCCGTCGTCGTCGTCGAGCTCGTTCTCGGCCGCTACCCCCTGCTCGCGCACGAAGACGGTCTCACGCACCGCCATGGCGTCGATGAAGAGCCGCGGGACCGAGGCCGGCTGCGCTGAGGGGTTGATGGAGCGGTCGTAGCCGGTTATGGCGGGAGTTGGCTCGAGGAGGTGGATTAATGGAGTGTCCATTGTTTCGCTGCTTTTTTCTTGGATGGGATCCATGATGTGCCTTTCCCTTGAGCCGGCGTCGATGTCCTGCTGCCTTATTTGCCCCTAGGTTGGCCGGCGCCGAGCTTTGACTGGACGAGTCAGCTTCGGCCGAGCTGGGGGAGGGATGTGGTCGTCCGAACAGGGAGGAAATATCAGAAAAGGAAGAGAGAGAGAAAAAAGGACGGGCCGTTCTCGGGTCGCAATTTTGTGCGTCCCAAGAGTGGCTAGCAGGGTGAGGCGTCCAAAGAAGCAGAAATGCAAGTCGGCAAAGTCCACACATAGTGAACATCCTGCTCGCCGCCACGTCCACTTCATGAATGCCAAGACCCAAGACATCCCACCTTGTCCGGGTGGCCCCTCACAATCGCAGCTGTTTTCGGTACGAGATCACAAGCAATAAACCCTCTGTTCCTAGGCGACCTCCGCCACGACAAATACTTATTCTGACCGATCATCATCAGTGCAGGTTTTCAAACGAACCGGCCAAACACCAATCTGGTGGAGCGAAAACATGATACAACGTTGCGCCGAAAGTTGACATTGGCTGACTGCTCAAATCAAGAACGTCATGGGCTCCAAAATGCCCGATATACATACAATGCAGCTCAAAGCCGCCTTCGTCTGTCTATATTCTATAGCGCACACAGGTGCCTAGCTCTTTTTTTCTCCCCTCAACCTCTCCTCCTCTACGCCCTTCATCTTCACGCAGCAGGGATCCCATTCTTGGCCTCGACCATGCCGCTGGCGTCGGCCACCACCACCGCCTGCACCGACCCGTTCGTCGGAGCGTCGGCTTCGGCCTCGGCCTGCGTGAGACCCTTGCGGATGGCCAGGACGCTGTCTACAATGACGGCATCGATGCCTTCTTTGACTTGACGCTGCGAGGGAAAGACAACAGTGGTCAGCAAATAGTACTCTCGGAGAAGAAATCACAACACCTCTGGGTTCCGTGCTCAGCCAACTCACCTGAACCATAATCGGGTCGTTGTTCCACGTCCCGTAGCTCACGCACACCAGCCCGTGCTGCTTCACGACGCGCACCAGCCGCGGGCTGTTGACAAACGGCTCCGCCACGCTCACGACGCCGAGGAGGTTCCAGCGGCTCGCGAACCGGATCGCCTCCTGCAGGCTGCTCGCGCGCACGTCCCCCACCGCGCACGTGCCGGCGTCGGAGAGGAACAGGATGGGGAAGTTGGGCTGCTTGAAGGACAGGCACAGGCAGATGTCCGGGTTGAAGGACGAGAAGAGGATGTTGCGCGGGCCGGCCAGGTCGTACACCTTGGCCAGCACCGTGTCGCAGAACGAGTTGAGCTCGACGGCGTAGGCGTCCATCTCGTGCTCCTCGCTCTCGTGCAGCATCGGGTACTTCATCTCGATGTTGAACCCCACGCTCTCGGGCAGCTTGTGGAACAGGTCCTCGAGCGTCGCGAACGGCGCCTGGATGAAGTTGCCCCGCGAGTTGCCCTTGTAGCCCTTGAGCTTGAAGTCGCGCGTGTGCTTCATGCGCTCGTCCAACACCGTCGTGTCCGTCGCGCTCCACCCCATCGACAGCGACCGCTGCCGCGGCCCGGGGCTGTTGCTGCGCACCTTCTTCTTGGCCAGCAGGCCCGCCCCGCTCGCGCCGCCGCCCGGCCCGGCCCCGTTGGCGCCGCCGTCGACCCCGTTGCTGCCGTTGTGGGCGGCGCCGGCACCGCCCTTCTTGGCCCCCGAAGGGCTGTGGCTCCGGTTCGAGTCCGGGTTGATGTGCAGAAACTGCTCCAGCGTGAGCGTGTGCACCGGCGCGTCGATGCCCGTCTCGCTGACGAGGAAGTCGTGGTAGATGACGGGGATGTGGTCCTTGGTGAGCTGCACGTCGAACTCCACATAGTTGGCGCCCAGGTTCGCCGCAGCGATGAACGACGGCACCGTGTTCTCGCCCAGCTGCAGCGACTTGTTGGCCGCCAGGTTCTTGCCGAGCCCGCGGTGGCCGATCACCATGGTCGACGACATCTTCTTCCAGTACGTCTGCTTGGACGTGACCTCCATGTTCGGGTGGGTGAAGGGCGTGATGACGAGGAAGTTGAAGTGGACCGAGCCTATGACGTCCAGGTTAGAGGCCAGGATCGGGACGCAGACGTCCCCCTGAAGGCTCATGCGCTTGGCCCCGATCGACGGCCGCAAGCTCGAGAGCAGCGCCACTCCGCGCCCGATCTTGTTCTTCTCGTTCCCGGAGTAGGTCGGCACGATGTCGAACAGGAGCTTCACCTTGGCGACGTCCGTCGTCTGGAAGATGACGGGCTCGGTGCAGATGTTCTCGTGCACCGGCAGGTCGATCACGGTCGACTCGCCCTGAGCCCCAGTGGCCGAGATCACCAGCGAGAGCGCCGTGTCGAGCTGCGTCGTGTGCGCCTCGGCCAGCGGCACGCGGTCAAGCGTGACGGCCTCGGTGTGCTTGCGCATGTCCATGCTTCCCAGGCTGACCAGAACCATGGTCTGGTCCTTGAGGTAGCGATGGCCGTACGCCCTGATGGGCTCGGCCGGGCGCGCCGCCGACATGTTGGAGCGCCGGTCACCCAGCGAGGATACCTCTGGCGGCGACGTGCCCGCACCTGGCTGGCCCGGCTGTTGGGGCTCTGTGCCGTTGGTGGGAGCAGATTCATCGACGCTGGAATGCGCCGCCAGCAGCCTGGCGATGGGCATGTGACCACGGAGCGCGGCGTGCTCCTTGGCTGTCCAGCCTGACGAGTCGCCCTTGTCGACATCGGCTCCGGCGTCCACAAGGAGCTGCGCCACCGACAAGTGCCCGTCCACCGCTGCGATGTGAAGTGGCGTCCAGGCGAACGACTTCTCGGCGAGCTCGAGGTCCGCCTTCTGCTCCTCGCTTCCCTTGAGGAGAATCTTTGCGCACTGGTCGTGGCCGAAGCGGGCGGCAATGTGCAGCGACGTCTCGCCGCTCTTGTCCTGCCAGTTGATGTCGACGCCGGCCTCAACCAGCATCTTGACGATGTCCTGGTGGTTGTGCTTGGTTGCAATAGCGAGAACGGCGCTCGACTTCGACACGGCCCTCCGCACTTCCACCTTGTCCTCGATCGGCCCCTGCCAGCTCTCACCCTGGAGGAGGGCTTTGGTCGTCAAGGCGTGGCCGCCGATAACGCTCAGATGCAGAGGGGCGCTGCCCTCGTTGTCCTGCCACTCGGGGGCGTCGATGCCGTGGCTGACGTCGAACTGGCCCCAGGCCTGCATCCTCGCCATTAGCAGCTGCGACACATCGACAATACCGAACTGTGCCGCGTAGTGCAACGGGGTGCGGCCGAACGAGTCCCTGGCGGCGAGAGCAGGCCTGTGCTCTTCCTTGAGTGTGTCTAGCAGATATGATAGCGTCTGCACGGCGTCGTCGCTCAGCCCAATGAGCTTCTCCTCCTTGGACACCGGCCCCTGTTGCGGGCGGGCGACTCCGGGCGGCGCGGAGGCAGGAGGCGTGACATAGTTGGCGCCCAGCGAAACCTCGAACTTTCCAGAGTTGGGGAACGGGTACGAGACGGGCTCCTGCTCGCCGGCAGACGTCGTCTTGGAGCGGCCAATGTGAATCACGAGCCTGTGGATGCAGTTGCGGCCGTTGATGTCATCCGGGTCGTCAAGAGACTTGACGTAGCCCAGCAGGAACGAGATGGACGCCCTTGATCTCGCCGAGATGGAACGCTGCACCAGGTTGAGCAGCAGACCCTGGGCGCCGGAGTCTGCCAAGTCCAGCTTGCCCTCGACCAGCCCAGACTTCAGCGCGTTCATGTCGTCGCTGCGAATGGCGCCGTCCAGCTTGTCAATGAGGGCGGGCGCAAAGTTCAGCATGGCTTTCGCAGAGGCGCGGCCTAGAGACCTTGCCGAGCGGTCAGACCTGGCATCATCGAAATTCTGGGCATCACCAAGGACGGAGAGCCACTTGTTGACATCGTTCAGCAGACGCACGATGGTGTTCTCCTTGGCAAAGGGCAAGGGGTCTACCCTGGTGGCGATGTAGCGGTGCTGGGTGACCGTGTCGGGCACCTTCTTGTCCAGCTTCTTGGTGATTTTGACGAAGCCGCGGCGGTTGATGTCGCCGAACCACTGCAGATTCCTCAGACGAGTTCGCAGGTCGAGCATAGCACCCATAAGCTCCTCGACCTCGTCCTCGTCGAGGTTCGCCACCGAGTCGGCATTGCTGCCATAGCGGTCGTGCAGCAGCCTCAGGCGGCGGCAGGCGTCGGCAAACTTGCGGTTGTAAAACGAGTCGACATCCTCGAGGTTTCGGTCCAGGGCGAAGAAGAATTCTGTGGATTGGAGACACAACGGCAAAACGGTTAGGCGACGACGGGCTCAGCCCCCGGGTCTCATTCCGGGAGAGTCCCACCTGCAAGGTCCGCCTTCTCTCCCTTCTGCGCGGTCGCGGCCGCGGCCTTGATGAGCTTCTTGAGTCCTTTGTAGTCTATGTACGCGGACGCCCACTCGGGGACTTGGTTGCGGGGGAGGCTGCACTGTGGTGTGAGCAACACGACGTCATGGCTGTTGGGGATAAGGGAATGAGGGGAAGAGGCGGTGTCGGCAACAGTCAAGAGTGTCAGGTTGGGGCTTGAAACGGCCTTACTTTCTTCCAAACTTCATCTTGACGGGTTTATCGCTTAGTCTGTCCGCCGAGGGGATGAACGGGGTCGGCAAATCTCAGGCCTCTCTCTTAGATCTCGGTTATGTCTACAACGGCCAATGCCTTTTTTTTTTGAGGCTAAGCGGGTCGTGCTGAGCGGGTGATGAGCTAGCTCGGGGGCGGCCTGATAAGAGGGGAAAGCACGGGATACGACGCGCAACTGTGCAGAAGGTCAAACAAACACACAAGACAAGAAAAATTACAGAATGCAATCTGCGCGTGTCTCCTGCATTTTCTTGGAATTGTGGTTGTGCTGGGCGGGAGGAATGGTGGCAGCGCAGCAGGGTAAAAGTCGGGGTGAGTACAAAGAGCGGCCGGCCAGATTGTCGTGATGGGTGGTAGAAGTCTGTGGGAGAGATAGGGTGGGTGAGCGGCACAAGCCGTCTAGTGGCTGGCTTGGGAGAGTGGCGAGTTAGCACCTCCGCAATAATAACGCATCCGCGGCTCCCTCAGACCAAAGGAGGAGAAAGCCAAGTGATTGATAGGTGATATGCATGAGGGCACACCCACGCTGATAGCAGATGGGTGGATGATGTGGTGGCGCCTCGACTGATGGATAACATTATGAAGAGGCGGCTGCCTCGGCTGCCAGATGATAGGGAGGGGTCCTTCTGTACTCTGATGCAAGTGAACATACCGATATGGTCTAAGTCTCTGGCTCCCTGCTCAAGGCCGTGGGTGAACCCGTTTGTTTCAGGGCGCGGGTTGGTGCGAGTTGACAGCCTCTCTGATCTGGTCTGCTGGGATCCCGTCCTGCTTGTGCTAGCTGGCGGAGAATGGAGATGGGAGGCAAAGGAAGAAAAAACCTCCCCTTTGCCGCTGGATCCAGGACAAAGCTATGAAAACCTGGACGGGTTTGAACAAGATTCTGGTCCTCTTTAGCTCCAGCTACAGCAACCAAAGTGTTCGAGGGCGGGCGGGAGGTGGGGCCAACAGGGGATGCCAGACCGGGAAAATGGGCCTGCGTTGGTGGGTGTGGGGAGTCGGTCAAAGTCGTCGAGGCGGCGAAACGGTGAGCGGAGCTACATAAAAACAGCCAGGCACTGTCTGGCATGAAGAAGACCGTGCGGGTGCGGGCACGCACCCTGGCCTGCTCTCCCCGCGATGCCTAGGATGGTGGGCAAGGGATAGTTAGAACGGCTTTAGTTGGTTGCCTCGGATCTCCTCATTGACAATACCTACCTAGGTATGACAAATCTGCCTAGGTACCAAGGTATCTGATTGCATCCATCCCATCCCTTCCGTCACAAATCGACGCAAGGGCCGTGCGCCTGCCTGAGAGTTCCTCGCAGCCAGACGCTGTGCCACGAGGGTCGATTCCAACCCCCGATTGCGCTGGCCCGCAGGCGTGGAACGCGGCAGACCCAGTGGCTGCACGGCATGGGCGCCCCGTGGAGACCCGGCGCCATCTTACTGGCCAATTCCTTGGTCGGATTGAGCTGTCCTCCCACTTGCCCACCTTCATGCAGGTTCCTCTTCCTCGAGCGGCAGGCGCCGGCTGACAGGATGAACGGACTCAATATTGGTTCTCATGCGGTCAGAATTGATGTTTGAGCCACACCCGCGTCATGGCTGTGCCGTGTCTCTCGGGTCCATGTTCCAGCGTTTGTAAAACCCGACTCCGAGGACACCCAGATCGGGTTACTCCGCTTTCGCAGGCGCGACATTGTGTAGCCTTTTTTTTTTCCCCGGAGCCTGTGCTGCCTCACCTCACCATCTCCTCTTCTCTTGAAGCCTGGAGAAGAGGTGCCATCTCCAATCCGGCCTAGCTTGCGCTTTTGTCTCGGCGGTGGGATGACCTGCCGCGGGCCGTTGTCGGACCCTGCGGCCGGGCGCGCTGTCCCCCAGCAGCCCCTAGTTCTTCTTAGGTTCCATGGCACGTCAGGGCCCATCGCAACGGGGTCTTGTGACGATGGTCACGGAGGACCCTGAGGCAAGGGTCCTTGGCGTCACTTGACTCTGTCGAATTTCCTCGTCGCCCGCCTGCCTGCCCGCCCCTGAGTGATCTTCAGGGTCTAATGCAGGTTTGAGGAGCTGGGCTGCCGTGCGTGACCAACTCATGCCATGTACTACATACGGTACATACCAAGCTGCCTGCGAGTCTCAGGGTCCTCATCTAAGTTTTTCCGATGCTGCCGACGCCTCGTTGTGTTTGCCCGCCCGCGACTCGGGCTGTTTTGCGGGGCAGGGCAGGCGGACCCCGCTGCCGGCTTTGTTGGGGTCTTGACGGGTCGGGTGAATCGGGTTGAACTCCTACGTTGGTGGTGCATGTATCGCGGGTTCCCCCTGCCAAGAACGGCCACCCAGCATCATATGCCGCCATTTTGGCGCTACTGAGGCGCGAAAGAGGTTCCATTAAAAATGTGATCGATCCGAAAACCGACAAACATGGGAATTCCCCAACGTTGTGTATGGAGCTCTACAAAAAGCTTTCAGCAACGGTGACAACAGCCCTGCCACAGCGGTAATCGTTGTGCCTGACTACCACCTACGTACAGGCACCTATCTATCAAAAAGCATGGAGAATCGCCGACTTTTGGCCATTGGGACTGGCCCACAAGAGATCCAAGTACCCAAGCTCTACGAGGCACGTCGGTACCCATCTGGTACCAACAAGGTGCTCGAATCTATATACCCGTATGTTCTCTGAGGCCATTTACACTTCTAGGAGAGCTATATCTACAATGCCCAATGAAGAACCCCCATCCTGTATACTTCTATGTAGTTTTACCTTTGGTATCCACTGGAAATACACTGCCTACTGCCCTCTTCGTCACTGCTCTCAGCTGAGAAAATAGTCTATCCCTATATGACCAGCCATGATCGCTTTCTTGTGGTTCAGGGGGCTCTTGTGGCTTCCTCGGCGACCTTGGCGGGCGCTTGGTCCGCCTGTTGCCCGTTGAATGCGCCTTTAGCGCCAGGCCCAGCGGCACGTCTTTTAGGGAGCCGTACTGCCGGTACAGCTCCCAGCGCCTCCTGAACGGTACGTGCTTCTCCATCACCGATTTCTTGAAGCTGCCAACCAGCCTAGCGCTCTCCGCGGTGGCCGCGTCCACCTCGGTCGCCAGCGCCACCAGCGCCTCGTCGCCGGCGAGCCCGAGGTAGAGCTCCCATCGCTCTTGTGTGACCTCGGGTAGGTCGAGCGTGTAGATGCCCAGCGACGCCGGCACGAATCCGGCCATCGAGACGGCCTCGGCGAACTCCAGCTCGCAACGCTTGGTCCTGAGCTGCAAGTCCTCGAATCGCTCGCGGATGATATGGAATGTCGCCATATCCCGCCACCTGGCCCGCAGCGCCGCCGCGTTCGCCATCGACTTTGCCCTCCTCTTTGTGTGTTTTCGGATGGTGTTGAGTGAGCTGGTGGCGGTGCCAATTTCCTCAGGCTGCATTGATGTAATGTGGCTGCCGAGAATGTGTATTAGGCTCGCTGTCGTTTCGGCTTGGCCGCTGGCTTCCTTAATCCAGAGAGCCTTCAAAAGAGGCCCTAGACCGGGAAGAAGCCTGTCGGCCTCGTCGAGACTCATCCTCGATAAGACAGGATCAGTGAGCACTATGGCGAGCCGCTGGCTACGGTCGGCGGCTGCGCCATCGGCGTCGCCGCTGCCCCATCTCTTGTGCAGTAGCCGAGAAGCGTAGAGATCGAGCACACGCCTCAGCCTTGGCGGGATTTCCTTGGGGCATTCGTCGTCGAGCAGCATCGCCGTCACGTCGTCGATGTTGGCGCAGAGCCCGCGGACCAGCACGCTCGCCGCGCCGTGGTCCAGGGCGCCGACGGCTAGGGTTAGCAGGTCGAGCAGAGTCTGTGTAGTGACAGGGAAGCCGATGCGGAGGGCCAGCGCGAGGATCTGTGCGGCGTGCTGGCCTTGCTCAAAAGCGATCAGGCCGCGGATCAGTACCTCGACCACTTCCGACGTCAGCGACGCGCGCTGAATCAGATAGTCTGTGTACAAAGTGATGTCGGAGGTGCGCAACCAATGCCGGTAAGTTCGCCCGAATAGGGGTGCTTCCTCCGCCACCGCCCGTCGTAGTTTGATTCCAGCGCTGTGGTTGCCGATCAGCCGGCGGACCACATGGTAAAATCCGGCGATGTCGCCCCGTGCCTGGTAAGCGCGAAGTATACAGATAATGGTTTGTGGAGTGGGGCGCAGGTGGGTGTTGCGAAGCAGGTGGGAAACCACGATACAGGCCAGCCAGCCCTCGTCCACCTTGATGAGTCCTGCTATCAGCGTATTGAAGGTGTGTATGTCGGGCCGGGTAGACTGGACGTGCAGGTTGAAACAGATCCTCCCGACCATGAGCGTGCTCAGCGGTGATTTGGGGCGCTGGCCGTTGGGCAGACGGCCGTTCTGCAATATACCGGCTTCTGCTTGTTTTGCAGTGTGCCATTTGTCAAATGTGCTCCTCATGACCTGGTTCGAGTGCCTCAGATCTTGGATGGCCGCATCGCTGTCAGGATCGAGGTCGTTCTTGTATTTGGGGTGGCCGTCTGATCTAAGCATCTTGATGCCGTGCCATGCGCCGTCCAGGTTTCCCGTGGCGTAGTAGAAGCCATCCAAGTCACCTCGGTAAGCCTTTGTGAAGGTGGCCGTCATGAGATCGTCGCTCAAAGCCATAATACTGTCTGTCGAGGCGGCGACGTGACGATAATTCATGGGGTGGCGGTATTCCCCGGGGCGCTGAGCTTCCTCTGCGGCGACAGCAGCTTCCAGCTCCACAGCATCTATCTGTTTGGTCGCTTCGAGGGCCTCTATTGGCGCGTGTATCTGGCGTGGGTGGTACAGTTGCAACAGGTACTCGTGGCGGGCGCTTTTGCGGTTGTGGTGGTGCTTGAGCTGGAATTGTGGCGAGCATATTGACCACAGAGCCTCTGCAATGCCGTCACGGCTTGACTCCACATCCCAAGGGCCCTCACGATCGTCCTCGGCTCGCATGAAGGGCTTGATCTCGGCGGGTGGAGAGCTGGGATGTGGTTTTAGACAGGGCAGACTTGATCGGGCATCGCTGAATATAAGGTCGAGCATATCGATGGATAGCGCGGCGGAGCCGTTCTGAGAGAGCGTATGCGTCAAGGCTGCTGCAGCGCCAACGCAGTACGCGCCTAATCTCCTCCTCCGGTCCAAAGATGGCGTGTTGACGATCTGGAGGGGGGCTATGGCGAGAGAGGCAGCCGCGAGGCATGCCCGGCATTGGCTGGCGCCGTATGCCTGAGCAGCCCGGGACCAAAGGAGTTGCATGCTCGCGACATTTCGATTCGGGTCCTGGTCGGTTCGCGAGAAGCTAGGGCTTGCGTCGCTCAGGGGTGTTGGTCTGATGCCGTCGATGAGTACACAATCTCCAATTGCCTGACTTCGAGTTTGACAGCTCCAGCTGCGGGAGCGTTACGGGCGCCTCCAATTGGTGCGCAGTTACGAATTGTGGTCCCTCAATACAGCCCCACTTCGGACAGCTTCCTGCGTCTGTCGCCAGTGAAGTCACACCAGCTTTGAAGGCGGGGCTGCGTCGTCGAGTTTGCGCCAGACGGCAGCTAGAAAGCCTTCAGTCCTCCATTTGTAGTTCAGACTCGGCCGGCTCCCATCGATTGCAACCCAGCGCGAAGGCAAGATTCGAGCTCTAGACCAATAACCCAGCTCAGAAGGCACCGCAAGGCATAATGTTTGCCCTGTCATTGACAGCAGAGATGCAGGGGTGAGTCCGGGAGGCCCGCTTCGCAGTCCTGTTAAGGTATCAATCTAAACCGTGGCCATCAGGGTTACAAACCTTCGCCCCAGCGACACTGAAGAGAGCCCGTTCTGGTACACCTTCAAGGTCCAGTGCACGTCATGCCGAGAGACTCACGCCAACTGGGTCAGCGTCAGCCGCTTTGAGACCAACGAGATCAGCGGGAGCAGAGGGGAGGCAAACTTTGTGTGGAAGTGCAAGAACTGCAAGGTTTGTGAAGCAATGGCTGGGGAGGACAAGGCCCGGCTCGTTGTGTTGACATGCCCGGACGACAGAGGGAGTCCTCAGCCTCGATCAAGGCCGCCCCGGCCGCGTACGAAGCTTCGGAGCCGGCCAAGTCACAGAAGATCATCGAGTTCGACTGCCGTGGGCTGGAGTTTACCGAGTTCAAGCCCGAGGTATGTTGGTGTGACCTAATCGGTGCATATGCGTCGAAAGTGCTGACAGTATGTGCTTCGCTGGATAAGGGCAGCTGGATGGCCGAAGGAGCAGAGTCTGGAACCAAGTTCACCGATATAGATCTCACAGAAGGCGAGTGGTTTGACTACGATGAGAAGGCAGGTGATGAGGTCAGCATCAAGGATCTCAAATGGGACATCCAGCGGGCGTGAGAGGGAATGGGGGAGTAAGCTCATTTCAGTCCACTATCAAGGCGATATTTGATCGACCAATCGTTGACCGTGCGCTTGCTCGGGTTTTATGTGAAGTTGAGTTTAAGGCCTGGGATCAAATGTTGTTGATTTGGGCCGCCTGAATGTTGGTAAGCTCTAGGCACGCCCAGCGGTCGAAGGCAGGACCTCGCCGCTAGAAGCCCCACCTGTCTAGGGACTACGGCCCACAATTGGACATAATTTTGGGCGTGCGTGCCTTGTCGCTTCAGGGCTGGTCCCTGAAAAAGTTCATGAATTGAGCGCGACATCATCAGAAGCAGCAGTCCTTATCCATAACACCATCGACGCGGGTACAGATCCCAAGCACAACCACCAGAATGGCTCAGCTTGACCATCTCGCCGGCCAGATGAGCTTTCTGACCGACGCGGCGCACCTGTTGGCCAAGTCGGCGCCCGAGACGTCGGCTTATCTGATGAGCCGGCGCAACGCGCTGCTTCTGTGCCACGACATTCCTCTCTCCGACGTGCAGAGACAGCACGTATGCACAAGCTGCGGCCATATCATAGTCCCCGGCCACGGAGACGCACTAAAGGTGGAGGCCACCACAGCGGTTCGGTCCAAGAGGAGACCCCGTCGGCGGCCAGCCCCCGAAACATCTAAGCCCCCGGCACTTCCAGCAGCCGGGTCCGTGGCAAGCAGCAACGAGCGGCAGGGCTCTT
Organism: Magnaporthiopsis incrustans; assembly: GCA_003049425.1. Lineage (NCBI taxonomy): Eukaryota > Fungi > Ascomycota > Sordariomycetes > Magnaporthales > Magnaporthaceae > Magnaporthiopsis > Magnaporthiopsis incrustans. The sequence continues at coordinate 74,318 of PYSR01000024.1, forward strand.
CAAAGACGTATACCTGCGGTATGTGCCATCGGTACACCAAGATCGCTCTCCCTCCTGCTCCTGCGGTCGCGCGGAGGAGACCAAAGGTGGCAGCAGCCTCGGCAGCGACATCGTCGCCAAAGCCGGCGACCGGAAATGCGGAGGCGGAAAAGCCCCAGCCGTCGGCAAACTCGAGCAGCAAGAGGCGGGCAAAGAGTCGGAAAGCAGGGCTCCAGGCCTTGCTGAGCCAGGCACAGAAAGACACGGCCAGAAAACCCGGCCTGTCCTTGGCGGACTTTATGAAGAAATGATTTGGAAATGATGGAAGCCATCGTCGCGTACTGCCCGCTGTGTCGTTTCTTGCATAACCTGGGTCTATTTCCCGACACAAACGCCGGGACGGGCCAGGCAGCCAGGACGGACCAGCCAGTCGATGGTATTTAGCCGTCATCTTGGCGTGCAACCCTGCAACCCGAACCGCTGGACTCCACGGCAGCCGGCACGGGATGTCAGGCGGCAGGGTTGACACGCTCATTGTGTCGGTGCTGATGTGAGCAGCGGCAACACAAGCGCAGCTTTCTCTCGGATCGACCTCGGACAACTCCATTGTCAGCATGCTCGCTCGGGGCCACACACCACAAAGGGTATTTTTGGCGGAAAAATCTGTGGATCGCGCGGCGACGATCGCCGCTGCGGCCCAATGGCGGCGCCACAATGCTGGCCTTCACAGGGGCCTTGGTCCCGCACCTGCGCGCATCTTGCCCCCAAACGTGGGTTTCTATGACCTGATATGTTTGGCTTGGGATCCTGCTGTGGCTGGGCCTGCAGGCAGACGCCGGAGTCGACTGGGCAGTCCGTCGTTGGCTCCCGGGATTCTTCTTTTCCTTCTCCCATCGTTCTGGTTGCTTTCTCACACCGAGCCTGGCCACAGCGACCTTGGATGATAGTCGACATCAATTGATATTCCCCTGTCAGCTGAGTTGCCTTCGCATTCGGAAGAGGGAAGATTGTCCTTCCCGCGCGTCTGAAGAAAAAAAACATTGGAAAGCGCACCATCAAGAGTCTAGCCTGACCGGCGTTGCAAAACATCCCCTCCCACCCCGGGCTGCGCCACCGTTCCGCATCTTTCTACACGTCCGGCCGACGACAGTCGAACGAAGGAGAAGAAAAAAAAAACAAGGAACACAGCTAGGAAAAGAAAACAGAAAATCAGCCAAGATGACGGCACCAGACCCCGTGGCGTATTTCAACAACTGGCAGTTCTCGACCAACAAGACCAAGTTCGAATGCCCCGGCATGGACACGGCGGCGTGCAAGCCGCCCGGCAACGCATGCGCGCGCGACCCCAACACCGGGCAGCAATACTGCTGCGACGGCCCGCCGGACAAGGGCCGTGTCTGCTGGGGGTTCGAGTCGCCCTGCAAGTCGGACGGCTCGACCATCAACTGCACCGACGGCAAGCGCCGGTTCTGCTGCCGCGCCGGCTTCGAGAAGTGCAGCGAGACGGCCGGCCAGGCCGCCGGGATCTGCTGGAGCACCCACCACGACCCGCTCAACAACGTCACCTTCAGCCACCTCAGCAGCGTCCACAGCAGCCTCAGCGCCAGCCGGCCGAGCGCGACCTCGCTGCCCTTTGACCTCTTCTCCATTGTGAGCGCCACCGCGACCGCGCCCTTCGCCACCGCCTCGGGCCCCGCCCAAACAACGTCGTCCACCCCGCCGCCCGGGGCCCCGGCCGAGGGATCTTCTTCGGCCGTCTCGGGCGGCGCCATCGCGGGCATCGTCATAGGCGCCGTGGCCGGCATTGCCCTAATCGGACTCGCCGTCTTCTTCCTCCTCAGGAGGCGCAGGAAAGGCACACACGCGTACGAGGCGCCGCCGGAGGGGTCCGCCGCAGGGCCTAGCGAGAAGCACGGGAGCGACCCGAGCGGACCCGTTGAGGCGCCGGCGAGCCCCACGACGGCCGGGTACGACGGGTCCTTGTACGGAAAGCCTGGCGCGACGCCCGGCCTCTACAACCACCATCACCAGCCGCCGCCGCCGCAGGAGCTGGGGTCGGACGTTCCTGCGCCGTCGGAGCTCCCCGCCAGCCCCGTGCCGACCGCCGGAGTCTCGACCATGACCACGCCCAGCCAGTTCCACCCCAGTCCGTTTACAGATACGAGGAGTCCGGCTCCATGAAGTTTGGTGGGAAGAATGGGTGGGTGGTCGTTTATGGAGTATCCGAGGACAAACGTGGTGCGGCGTTGGTATAAAATACGGCAGGCATTCTGTTCCCAACATCCAGTCTTGATGCCGCACACGAGCCATTTTGTGCCTCTTATTATCTTTCAGCGTAACATAATTTTATATTCTTAGGCGACTTTCGTGGTCATGGCGGCAGCCGCCACGCAGACCAACGGAGCGTAATGTAGCACAGCGACCACTAGATGTACAAGTGCCCTCGGTAGTGCTTCTGTCCTGCCTTGAAGCAGTAACTTCACCGCCTTCCCTTTCCCTCTCCCTTGCCCAAGTCTCGCCCGGCCTACCCATCGTCGGCACGACACATCGGCTGAGCCCCCTCGTCCGCGACTATCAGTTCCATAACAGCAGCGCGCAGTCCCTCGCTCATATCGACAGCCGCCAGCCGCGCCACAACCTCCAGCCTCGCCGGCTCCTCCCCGTCGCCGCCGAGCGCAGCCCAGACGGCCTCCTTGAGCGCGTACTCGATCTGCGCGGCGTCGAGCACGGCCCGGATCCGGCGGCGCGCGTCGTTGCGCGCAAACCCCGGCGCGGCGCCCAGCTCCACGACAATGTGGGCGCCAAGGGGCACGTCGTGAACCTTGAGGCCGACGCCACGCCCGTCCTCGACCGTTTCGGGCCTTGGCGTGGGCAGGCCGTTCCCACTGTTCTCTAGGTAGACGGTGGTGCGGGCTTCCGCGGGCCGCCAGCCCGGGAAAGTCAGCCTCCAGGTCCGGGTGCGTTTCCCGGGCGGCAGCGGCGAGCGGGGCGGCTGCTTGATGTCGACCCTGCCTTTGGCCTGGTCGAACCGGATCGACGTCGTGACCAGCTCCAGGTCGTCTGCGCGGCCCGCCTCGTCCTCATCCGGCTCTTCGTGCAGGTCAAAGGCCCCGTCCGCGCCGACGACGATGACCACCTCGAGCGCCTCGGGGTTCGCGGCGCCGTTGGCCGGCTCGCCCGCGTCGTCCGTTGGGATGATCGCCCCGGCCTTCGCGAAGACGGGATACAGGGCCAGCGGACGGCTGACCCACAGCTCGCGGTCGCCGCCGTACACGGTGCCCTGGAAGAAGTCGACCCAAGTTCCCGGCGGCAGCCACCCCTTCGTCCGGGCCAGGCCGAGTGTCGGGTCCGCCGGCTCCGCGACGGGTATGACGAGCAGCTCCGTGCCGAACAGGTAGTTATTCTCGTACCTGTACGCCTCTTCGCGCCCTGGGTGCTCCCAGTACAGCGGCTGGACGAGCGGCAAGCCCTCGACAGCAGCGCGCAAGTTCATTGAGTGCAGGTACGGCAGCAGGCGGTGGCGCAGGCGGAGAAACAGCGTGGCGGTCTCGCGCGGCCCGCCGCCGCCGGGCGAAAGAGTGGAAGAAGGACAAGACAGGAGGCGCCAGGGCTCCTTGGCGACCCAGTCGCTGCGCGTCGAGTGCAGGCGCAGCACGGGCGAGAAGCAGCCGAGCTGGATCCAGCGCGCCGTCCGCTCGTCGTCGCGGTCGCCGCCCATGTGCCCGCCCACGTCGTGGCTCCACCAGCCGTAGCCGACGTTGGCCGCCGTGGCCGTGAAGGCCGGCTGGAACCGCAGGCTCGCCCACGACGCCACCGTGTCGCCCGAGAAGCCCACGGGGTACCGGTGGCTTCCCGGGCCGGCGTACCGCGACAGGATGAGCCCCCGCCGTCGCAGGTGTCCGGCGCTGCTGTTGTTGTCGGCGAAGTGGAGGTGGTTGAGCACCCACAGCGGGTCGACGCCGCGCATGCGCGAGTGCTCGCCCTGCTGCCAGTCGATCCACCAAAAGTCGGCGCCGAGCGGGCGCAGCAGCACGTCGAAGTAGGCCCGCGCGTACCGCCTCTCGGTGATGTCGAACGCCACGGGTTCCTCGTCGTCGTCGTCGTCGTCGCCGTCGTCGCCGTCGCCGTCGCGGCCCACGGCGCGCACGAAGTCGGCGTACCGCTCCTCGTAGCTGTGCACGCCGTCGGCCGGGTGCTCGTTCAGCGTCAGTTTCAGCCCGCGCTCGTGCAGCGCCGCCACGAACCCGGGCGGGTCCGGGAACAGGTTCCGGTTCCACGTGTACCCCGTCCAGCCCGTCTGGCCCGCGTCGGCGACGCGCCGGTCCGACGCCGCGGTCAGGTGCCAGTCCATGTCCAGCACGGCGACGGACAGCGGCACGCCGTGGTCGCGGAACTCGTCCATCAGCGCCAGGTACGACTCGGCCGAGTACGGGTAGTAGCGGCTCCACCAGCTGCCCAGCGCCCAGCGCGGCAGGACCGGTGGCGGGCCCGAGACGAGGTAGAGGGCCTTGACGGCGGCGCGGTAGTCGTGGCCGTACGCGAAGAGGTAGCCGTCGACGCGGCCGCGGCCCGGCATGCGCGGGGCGACGAAGCCGTCGTCGGTGAGGAGCATGGACCCGGAGTCGTCGACGCTGGCGTGGCCCGCGTGCGACGCCACGCCCGTGCCCCAGCTGGCGACGCGGCCGTCGACGCCGTCGAGCGTGCGCGCCGTCCCGCCCAGGTTCTTGTCGGACTCGGGCTCGCCGTACCGCCAGAGGCTGCGCGTGTGGCCAAAGACGAGCGCGAACAGGCCGTGCGCGCTGAACTCTTCGCCGCGCTTGTACGTCAGCTTGAACCGGGGCGTCGTGATCTCCAGCCAGCCGCCGTCGTCGTCCGTGGTCTGAACGCTGAAGTCTTGAAAAGCGCCCGCCCGGTTTCTATGCATGGCAAAGGCTGATGGCCGGTCCTCGAAGCGGCCGTCGGGCGCCCACTCGTAGCGCACCAGGCCGTCGGCGAGGACCGTGAACCGGTACTTGTCCCCGACGACTTTGCCGTCCTTGCTCTGGGTGTTTGTCGAGCTGGCGGAGCCGGCCGCGCACGAATCTAAAACATGACATGTCCCCATTATCATTTGGGATAGACGGTTGGTTGTCTGGAATAAGATCTTGGGCCGTCAAGACATCCGCCGGGAGTCTCGAACGCAAACCATGAGAATAGGTGATCGGACTAAGACTAGCCATGCACGTGCACAGCACGAATCGGCGGCTGCTCGTGCAGGACGATTGCCACCACCAAAAATGGAGAGTGCAGGAAACAATGGAGGAACAGGAAGGGCGCAGGTAATAGGAAAGCCTATAGGAATGAGAAAAGGACATAAATATGGGAAATGATAGACGAATAGAATATATGGAATATTGAAGCATAGGTATTCAAGGCAACTTGAGGCGGCCTGCTGTCAGTCCTGTCTGGCATTGCCTGGACGTTCCGCTACGCAAAAAGGAGAAATCGTCCACATATATTCGCTCGCTACCCAGATCTGCGCTTGCTCATAGTATATCTACCACTTTCCATCCATTCCGAAGATATGATAATTCAAAAGACGGCCGCAACAACCCCGTGTCGGCACTCATCCCCACTGCATAAACACCTTCTTGCCCTGCTTCTTCTTCTTCCCGCCCTGACCGCCCGCGTCGGCCTCGCCGTCCTCGCCGTCGCCCTTCTGCGCCGAGGACTCGCCCGACGCCCCTCCCCACGAGAAGCCCGTGTTCCTGGGCCCTCCCAGGTCTCGACGCACTGCCCCGGTCCCATAGCCGAAGATGGTGGTGAGAGGTTTCGGGGCCGCAGGAAGCGCGGGGAACGCGTCCTCTCCAGCTGCCGGCCGGCGAGAATTGCCTCCTCCGCCACCACCGCCGCCGCCGCCGCCGCTGCTGCTGCTGCTGCTGCTTCCGGAAACAGCTGTGGCCGCTGTTCGGACGGCAGGCCGTGGCGCGTTGCTCGTGCTGGCCCTACCAGCCGACGACGAAGTCCCGCCAATCCAGGAGGGCTGTGCGGGGGTCTTGGACGCGCCGCTCTTGCTCCCGCTGGGCAGCGCGGGGAATGCGGTCGACGAGGTTGTCTGGGGACGTCCAGCCCTACTGTTCGACGAACCCGCGACCCAGGTCGCACCCGGTACCGAAGGCGCGCCGCTCCCGCTGACGGAAGGGGACGAGGAGCCGGCGCTCGAGGTGTTCCCCCGCCGCGTGCTGTTTTTGAGTTTCAGCACCCGTGTCGTATGCATCTGCTGCTGCGCCACCGCCGCCCCGCCCAATATCAGCGGCGGCGCCCCAACGGCACCGGCCCATCCGCTGGACGGCGATGTAGCACCGTGCATGCCTCCCAACCCCGGCAGTGAGGGGTAGTCGTCGTTGATGGCGCGCCAGTCCTGCCACGCCTTGTGCAGGGCGTCACTTTTAGTTTTGTCCTCGAACAGCTCCGCCACTTCTCGAACGAGCGTGCCCAGAGCGTTGGAGGAAGTATCGCTAAAGAGCGCAAAGAAGCCATCGACGAGCTGGCCCGCCGTCAGGGAGCCCTGCTTGTATGACGAGATCTGCTGCCGGAATGTTGCCATCTTGGAGGCGTCGTTGCCGAGCAGGTTTGTTGCGCGCTCGATCACAGCGCCGTGCCGCGCGAGACGGGCGTGGTCTTGGGGCGTCAGGTGTGTAGCGCCCGTCAGCGAGAGTGCCGCCAAGGCGTCGGCGGGGGGTGCGCCGCCTTGGCCTCGCCCGGCCCCTGTCGAGGCCCCTCCACCGCCGCCGCCGCCAGCGGCACGAGACGGAGCGCCGTTCTGGTTTGGCCCGGGCGTGGTGAGTTGTCCGCCAAATGTCCTGCTGGTAACCGACTGCGCAGAGTGGATGGCCATCTGGCGCTGGAAAGCGATTTCGTCTCTCCGCATGGGTTGGGCCGAGCTCGCCGGGATGGGCTCCGCATTTGGATCGCGGCCTCGTCCACGCCCCTCCCTGCCACCATCCCGGCCATCCCTTCCACCGCCGCTGCCGCCGCCACCACCGCCGCCACCTCCTCTCCTCTCCTGTTGGTACGATGGCCTGATATCAAAGCTGGCCATGTCCACCTGCCTCGCGTCCCTCCTCAGGTCCTTGGACAGCGAGTTCCCGTGCTCGCTCAGCTGGTGGGCCTTGAGGTCCATCTCCGAGTCGAAGACGACGAACTTCTTCTCCAAGCACTCCCTGTCGGCGCACAGAAAGTGGTCCTCGCGGAAGTGCTTCTCGAGCGAGTCGTAGTCGCGGTAGTAGTGGGGCTGTCGCGAGTCCCTGCGGTCGCAGATGAAGCAGCGCTCGTGCTTGTGGCGGCAGTGCTCGTACAGCTTGTCGTCGTCGTAGAAGCGCTCGCCGCAGAAGGCGCAGAGAGGGTGGCCGCGGAAGCCGCTCTGGTTCTCGGCGCCGGGCTTGTCGTCGCCGTTGCGCATGTGGTCGCCGATGCCCTTGTCGCTGAACAGCTCGTGTTCGTGCGTGAAGACCTTCTTGTTGCGCGTGCAGAGGTCGCACATGCGCTTGTTGTGCGCCGACCGCGTGTGCCGGTGCAGGTCGGGCCAGCCCATGGCGGCGTAGTCGCACGACCCATCGGGGCAGTTGTACCTCAGCAGCAGCACCGTGTCGTCCACAATGTCCTCGGTGGTATAGCGGATGCCGATGATGTTGTCGGCGCTCGAGATGTCGGCGTCGCCGTAATCGCTGAACCGCTTGGTCGTGTCGTCGGTGAAGATGACAAACGGCGCCGCTGTCCGGCAGTGCGGGCAGTCCTTGTTCTTATAAAGGGCCCGCATGCGGAGGGCGCAGGTGTGGCATGTGATGTGGTTGCAGGGCGCGATGGAGCTGTGCGTCACGGGGTTGGCGCAGATGAAGCAAACTTCGGCGTCTGCGTCGGCGTCGGCCTCGTCGCCACCCGCCGGCGGCGGCTTGGCTTGCGCATCTGCGGCTGGTGCGGCCGGGGCATCACCGCCCTGGGCGTTGGAGTTCCCTCTTCCCTTGCCACGCTGCCTGCCGCCGCCACCGCCTCCGCCGCCGCGTGCGCTCGAGTCGCCTCGGCCCCGGCCTCGTCCGCCGCGGCCGCCGCGGCCTCCCTTGTTGCCCTCTGATTGTGGCCTTTGGGTGCCTGCCCCGTCGCTTCCGCCACCTGCTGCGTTGCCGACAGAAGCCATTTGCTGTCGGCCGGGTGGTGGTCTCGGTGGCCGTGGAGGTGTCGATACTTTAGTTGGTCCCGATCGCAGCCTTGCCTCTCGAAAAGGCGCCTTTGCTTTGCTCGCTCGCAATTGATGGGCTGGACGCTAGCTGTTGCGAGTTGCTTCTGATGGCCGATCGTATATCGCGGGCGAGAGAGAGAGGGTGTGTGTACTGAGAAACGAAAGGAAACAAATGCAGGATGAGTTGGAATCGCCGCCAGTCTTTGGGGTGATGGAGGGGTTCGTGGTGAATTTTAATCTGTCGTCGTCCCTTGCGGCACAAGGAAGCTCGAGTTGGCGATTGGCGTCGCACAGTTTGCCCCACCTCCGTGCGGCGACCAGGCTTGTCATCCGGCGCCCGTGCACGGTCCCCTCCATGTCGAGGTGTCAGCGAAGCCCCTAGTGGATGCCACTCAAAGACCAGACGGATGGTTGCCGGCAACGGGCCGAGCGCTCAATCAATTCAGAGTCAGACCGTCGACCAGCCTTCGCCTTGTGCGGCTCAGCCACGGCTGAGATCCATGTCCATGACTCTTTGCACTCAAAAAGGGAATTTATCATCAACACTCATTGTGCCAACATAGCGTGGACAAGCCCCGTGTTCATTATCTCCACCTTGAAGCGTGAATAAGAAATATGAGCCTAGAGGAACTTGATATGATCCAATGCACTGGTGCCTGGAATATAGGGCGGGATCGGCTGGCCCCTTGGTTCAGCCGCGACTTGGGCCGTCCTGGGGTGCTGTGCGATTCTTGTTCGCATGCCTCTGCCTTTGAAGCAGCTTTGGCCCAGGGAGAGCCACAAGAGCAAACGAGCAGTTCCTTCTTCACCCCCAGATCCCTCCGAGTAGCCCCCCGGAAGCATAAACGTGCGTCTCGTCCCGGTCGTGTCCGTAGCATTAAACGCCATACCCGCCCGCCAAATCAAACCAAAAATGAAACCTATGTCTGTGGCCAGAACGCTGGTGTGAGGGCGGCCGCTCGCGACTCCTTGGGGAACTCAAGCAGCCCCAGACGCCTTACGGGCAGAAAAATAAAGACTGAAACGCAAGAAGACAAATGAAAAGAAAATGTTAGCAGTGGCAGACAGCATGGCGGGCGTGATACGCTTGCACCGCTTGGCAGTCCATCTACCCCATGTGAAATGCGAGTGAACCAACGAAAGCAGTTGCTGCCATCGCGCTGGTGTAAGTAGCCAAGATAAGGCAAAGATTGGCAAAGGAAATGCATCATAATACCGAAGTACGCCGTTCCGGCTTCCCGTCCGTCCAAAATGTCGTGTAGGCTGACCATTATTTTCAACCCACACAGGAAACGCTCCCTGTTCCTGACGAGTAGGGCTCGAGACGAAGGCGAGCATGGTGAAGGGGCAGATACAACCGGCTCGACTTCTACTCCTCTTCGACGGGGTAGAGGTGGTTGCCGATCAGCTTGTTCATCTGGAACATGTCGACCTTGTTCTGTTTGAACACAGCCTGCATCATGTCGTCGCAAAGAATCTGGCGCTTGTCATTAGGGTCCTGGAGGTCGTTGGCCTTGATATGCTCCCACAGCTTTTTGACCACCTGCGGGCGGGAAAGCTGTACGGGGGTGGCAGATATCCCAGCAGTCAGCTCGTCTGGACAAACATGGATTCACCTCGCCGTCGTCCCGACTGACGACGGTACAGCCCATCCCGTGCCACGTAAAGTTGTGAACGGCTTCACCACTTGAGAGTCGACGAGACGGGGGAATCCCCCAACACCCGGGCACGGACGCGAAAAGGGGATAAAAAAGAAAACCTACGACAGACTCTCCGCACAAAAGCGCGAGGTGGTGGCTCAGGTTGAAGGGCTTTTGGAAGCCGCCGCCGGCCTTGCGTTTGGTCCTGGCCTCGCCGCCGCTGCCGTCGACGTCGCTATCGTCCTCGGCCTTGACCTTGTTGCTACTCTTCTTCCGGGGCGCCTTTTTGCGAGGCTTGGCGGCACTGTTGTTGCCATTGCTTCCCCGCGTGGACCGCGCCGACGCGCGTCGGTTCTCTTCGGCCTGCAGTTGCGCCGCCAGCTTGGCATCCTCGTCGAGCGACGATTCGCGCTTCTGCTTCTTTTTGGCCGGCGGCAGCGACACTTCTATCTCTCCGCCGTCCTCTTCCTCGGCCTCCTCCTCGTGGTCGTGGCCGTTCGTCATCTCGGATCGGTCGCGCTTCGGAGACGGGCGGACCTCGTCGGTAGGTAACGATACCGAGGGGGTCGTGGCAATCGTGCCGGAAGCAGAGGTGATGGCATCGAAGCGGTTGCCGATCAGTTGCTTGATGGCATTCTGCAGAAACGAGAGTCAGTATTGCCCGCCAGATTGGCGTCGTTGAGGGGCGCCCGGCGACGGCGCACTATAAGCCATGTGCCGGATTGTGGTAGGGGAGGTGCGGTATGGCTGGTGGCGGCAACAGAGTCCATTCTACATCTGCGAAAAGTCAAGCGAGGCTGAAGAAAGTAGCATCCCATTCTCTGGGTTGCAGCTCGACAATGGATGATAGGAGGCGACCGAGTTTAATATCGCCACGTCTGATCCCGGCGAACAACAAGTCAAGCACGACAGCGGATCCGCACGGGCAAGGGACTGGACAGGCAAATGGCGGCGGAAAGGTATATGAGGGCTGAACAGGGGATAGTTCGCGGGTGGGAGGGGCGACGAATTGCGGACGAGGCAATTACTTGCTCCCGTCTTCACAGACAACCCACCTTTTGGCCAGTGAGGTCCTTGTCGCCAAGGACTTTCTGAAGACCTCCCCTAATGCTCTTGATCGAAACGGTTTCAAGATTGGCGGTCGCGAGGATGGAATCGATGATGTTGGTGTAATTCTCCTCCTCGGCGGCGGTCACTGTGATATGGTATATATGTGCCCAGTGCGGCGGTTAGCTCTGATACGGACACGGCAGCAAATTTCGCAACGCGGACACGCTTCCACGCCGCATATCGGCTGCCGGGGAAGGATCGGGAGTGGTTGAGGCGTACGCGGCTCCGACATGGTGTCAGCGGTGGTCAGGCTGGGTTGTTTGGGTCGGCTTGGTTCTCTAGCGTGGCCGGGAGAGGAGGGTGTGAGGTGAGAGAGGCTTGAGGCGTGGGTGCGGCAAAGGGTGGCGGGCGGGTGGGCGAGTCGCCGGCGACCAATAACGGACACGGCAAAAGGGACGACGACGGCCGGGGCAAGACAGCGACACGCAGGCGAGAGTGACAGGCGGGCGGGTCGACACTGACGAGCGTGCCAGAATGGCTCGCGACGGTCGGGTTGGCGTGCGTGCTTGCTTGCTTGCTTGCTTGCCGTACGTCGGTGATGCCGCTGTGCTTGCTCGGCTGGTGGGTGGAGGTTGGGGTGCCGCTAGCTGGTTTTGGGTGTTTGGATTGGATGCACTGCTTTGGCGGCACGCGGGTAGAATGGTTCAACCGCTCGGGGCAGGCCTGGTGCCCACTTGGCTTCCCCACTTGCCGGGACAGCCCCAATTCTTTCTGGCACGACACCTCTTCCGCGATCGATCTGCGCCACCAAAATGGGTTCGGCAAGAACTTTATGTGAACCTTGGGTCCCAGCCTGGGCTGTCTTTTGGTGACACCATCCAGGAATACCCAACCTTGGAATCCGGCCACGGCCGATATGTAACGACTGTTGACAGAAACAGTGGGAGCATGGAATGCAGAGGACCAATGGATGTGCAATATCTGATGAGATTAGATTGTCGCCTCCCCTCGACGAAGCACTCGATGGTGTAATCACGTGACACCCCTAACTTTGACCACTCGGCTTTTGGAGTCATGCCAAAATACTCACGGTCCTGCAGCGCAGCTCCGCTTTTGTTTCCCCGGCGCCGCATTCGATATCGACGCCGATCCAATGCGCTGGAGTGGCTTTGACTTTCTTGCAGCAACTTTTCATGCGGTTTGCATTTGCTCAACCTTCCCATTCATTTCAGAGAGTCGGCTTTCCTTGGTTTTATTTTCTTTTTTGATATCGGCAATATCTCGCACTGCAGCTACTGGCCCTTCCTGTCTTCCCATCTGACCCGCTCGTCACTTGCCACTCACTTTTCTCCCAGCCGTGATCTCATCCCAAAAGGCCCCAGATAGGCACGTCGTCGAGATTTAACCCGCCCCACGAAGAATTAACGCGCCTCTACCAGCTGTACGAAAGCATTAATGGGATTGGAAAACGTCACCTGTATGCACAGGCGTCTCTGTTCTAGAACCCTCGGTCTGAATATGCAACGGCACTAATGTTTTTTCTTTCGCCTTTTGTTATCCCAATAGTGTCCGCTGGTGCCTGGCGTTAAATAAACGAGCTTCCAACGACGATGCCATCCGGCCGCGTCGGTTTCGACGCGGCTGGCGTGCGCATCTCACCGTTGAGAATCCTCGGGGGCTTTACCAACCGCGAGCTCTGCCTGATCCACCAGCTGTACCAGATCCAGCTGTATCTAAACTGGCAGGCCGACAAGTTCGGCGCTCGCGGCCTGCGTGCCGACGAGTGGGTCGTGTACGCATGCGACTTTTTCGAGCCCGTCTTCCGCCTTCTCCATGGGGAAGGCGACCATGACTATAAAGACCAGCTGGCGGTTCTCGGCCTCACGCCGTCTCGCGTCTTCCCTTTCGCTTGGTCCCTCATCAGCCCGGATTCGGACGACCCGGAGGCGTCTGACCACCTCGCCGACACCGTCGTCAATATCATCTCCGAGTCGGCCTTGCTCTTTCCGGACATGAAGCCCTACCAGCGACTGTTTATACTTGAAGCCGACGGCGAGGGGTGCAGGGAACGCGTGGCCGAGTTCTTCACCCGCAGTCCGGCTACGAGTGAGCTTTCCGGCGAGCCCAAGGAGAATCCCCTGCCGGGCGCTGAACCGCTTAAAGTCTCGGAGTGGGTTGAGGACGTCAGCCTGGAGCAAGACAGAGCAAACCAGTGGATCGACCCGTCCCCCGTCCCAAGCCTCGCCCGCGGAGGGCGCTCCTCTCAGGCCAGCGACCGCTTCCAGAAAGACTGGCCATCGCCCCCGGATTGGGACTGGGACGGCCAGACCGCCGGCGAGCCCGCGCACGACCAGCTGAGCACCTTCGTCTTCGACCCGGAGCACAAGAACGCCACGCACGAGTGGTCCGTAGTCGAGGCCGACGGCATCGAGTACTTCACCAGCGCGCCCGGCTTCTGCGCCAAGCTTAGCAGCCTCGTGGCGCATGGCGAGTTCGGGTCCGGGTCCGGGTCTGGGTCTAGGTCTGGGTCCGGGTCCGGCGGCGGCGGCGGCGGGTTGCAGCTGGGCGCGCGTCTGCAAGGCATGCTGCGCGGCTCGGCCCTGTGGTGGCTGGTGTGCGAGTGCGGCGAGGAGGAACGCAACCGCCTGCGCAGCTCCGTCTTTGTCTTTGTGAACGCCCTGCAGCGCCGGTTTCCCGTCCTCTTCGCCTCCGAGGCCCGCAAAGCCTTCAACGACGCCCCCAACCTGACCAACCAGCTAGTCTGCGGCTGCTCCGACCTGCTGCGCATGCACGCCCTCCGCCTGTGCTGCCTGGCCCAGACCGCGGGCATCGCCGACCAGCCGGCCACTTACGTCCGCATCTGGGAGCTCATGGACGGCCAGCTGCAGCAGTTCTTTGACCGTCCGGACCCGGAGACGGGCGATTACGACGCGTTCGTCGCCATCCTCGATCGCGGGCTCCGACGCGCCGTCATAGGAGAGAAGGGCCTTCTGGACTTGGTCCACAGCCAGGCCAAGGGAAGCATGGAGGGCGGCCCGGTGGGTGAGCCCGAGGATGATGGCCATCGCAGCACGAAGCCCTCGGTCCGGGAGGGGGTGTCCGTGTGGCCTTGCAGCTCCTGCGCGGCAAAGAATTCAAAGGAGAAGAAGAAAAAGGGAAGCTCCGCATCCGCGAGGTCAGGATTCCGTCTCCGACCTTGGCGCTTCTTGCCCCTGGACTCGACCAGCACGGGCGCGTGAGGCCGCATTCTTTGTTGCTCTCTTTTCCGCCCCATGCCACGCTATTATGTGTGGATGCCACTAGATCTGGTAAGAACGAGGGATGGAAGGATGCAAGGAGTTGCTTACGCATTCTACATCGGGTGTCGGGGTTGCTACCATTGTTTTTTTTTCCTTCCGCTAGATTCTGTCTCTGTCACATGCCTTCCATTTTGAGCCACCATCGTACTTGCGTAGCTACTTGGCGTTATCTGTTGCTATTCTTGTATTGTTCTCCCGCATATCGACAGCCAACTGTTACTCCTTTGGATTTCTGGGCTAACTTTGAGAGTGGCTACCGCCACTCCATTATCACGCACATTCGAGCTGAAGAAGGCAAAGCAGATAATCCGAACTGCCGCTTGATTCGATTCTGCTTCTCTCTCGGCATACAATTCTCCGACTGGATGAGTCTAGAAGGGCTGTACTATTTATAGCGCGTAGTCCTGGGGCCGAGCCCACCGTACACCTGTTGAGCTTGTCAATGATTGTAAAACATCCCAGGGATATGGCTCTCTCGGCCTCCTGTTCCGAGGAGGGGCAACGACACGGACGCTAAGGTGACAAAAATGGAAGTTTGCCGTCCGAAGCTACGCTAAGTCGGAACCCCACTGCTCTCCAATGTTACCCATATTCTGTTTCCCTTTCTATTCACTCCCGCTTCGACTTCTATTTCCTCTCGTATTTCTTCGACCATCCATGACAACAATCACCATTTGCCCGCAAGTAAAACCGAATGGCGTCAACCGCAAAGTCATGGCTACTATAATTGGCACGGCGTGAAGCTTACACGGGCCACAAGCTAGAGTTAGGGAATGTAAAGGCATGTTTGTGAAAGTCGGAGAAGATTCCCCCAGGCTCCAGGAGTGCGGAGAACCCTGGCTCGGAGAGGCATTTCCAGCCGCTCAAACACATCACAAGGTATTATGACGCGTCTCCAAGAACCCACAGGCTGCAGCTGACAAGAAACGGCGCTGTTCTCCTGATGTCAGCGATTCTTCGGACGTCTCATACCGTTACTTCCGCTTTGGGCTGTGGTGGTGCACCCCAGGTGGAGAGGCGATGGAGCCCAATCCCATAACGGGTCCCGGAGCACGGCCTTGGCTCCGGACCTTGGCAAAACGCTGGCCGCGGAGGCGCGGCCTCGGACACCTAGTCGCTGTGGCCGCCAATGGGAAGTCTTGGCCCGCAAAAGGCTCCAGCCCGCGTTTCCTCCGGTATGCCAAGGTTTATTACTCGGCCTGTTTTCTACTACGACCATTCCTCCATCGTGATCACATATCACATCACACGCGGGGCCCCGCGTTTTATTTTAGCTGCCGCTGCGCATGATCCAGCTATAAAGCTTGTCTTCGTCCCTCCAGGGCAGGCAATGATCTCCTCAAGTCTTCATCTCACAAGCAGCAGCAGCCGCGCCGCTTGCAACCCCAACAGGCCACGATGAGGTTCCTCTCTTCGGCAGCCGTCGCCGCCGCGGCCGTCTCGGGAGCCCTAGCCGCTCCGGTGGAGGGCTCGTCGATGGACGAGCTCCTCGAGCAGTCCCCCAACATCACGCTTATGGCCCGCGGCACGCCATCGAGCACGGGGCAGAGCAACGGCTACTACTACTCGTTCTGGACCGAGGACGCCGGCGCCGACGTCACATATAATAACGGCAATGGTGGGCAGTTTAGCGTCAGCTGGCGGAACAGCAAGAACTTTGTCGGTGGTAAAGGGTGGTTGCCAGGGAGCGCGAGGTACTTATAAGGCCTGAGTTCTTGCAAAGAAAGCCACATGCCGCTAACGCGACCCCAACAGGAGCATCCAGTACTCGGGCAACTACAATCCCAATGGCAACAGCTACCTGTCCGTCTACGGCTGGACGCGCAATCCGCTGATCGAGTATTACATTGTCGAGAACTTCGGCACTTACAACCCTTCGAGCGGCGCCACCCGCCGCGGGAGCGTGACGACCGACGGCGGCACCTACGATATCCTCGTCAGCACGCGCGTTAACCAGCCCTCCATCGACGGCACCGCGACCTTCCAGCAGTTCTGGTCCGTCCGCACCTCCAAGCGCACGGGCGGCACCGTCACCACGGCGAACCATTTCAACGCCTGGAAGGCCGCGGGCCTGAACCTGGGCACCGAGTGGAACTACCAGATCGTCGCCGTCGAGGGGTATTACAGCAGCGGCTCGGCCTCCATCACCGTCAGCGCCGGTGGAGGAGGCGACAACGGCGGCGGAGGTGGTGACAATGGCGGAGGCGGCGGCGGTAGTGGCGGTGGTGGAGGAGATAACGGAGGAGGAGGTGGCGGCGGCGGTGGAGGAGGAGGTGGGGGTGGAAATGGTGGTGCTGTAAGTCTTATACATCCCCGACGGCATATCCCTGCCTGTCCTTGGTATCAGCTAACACACCTTTCCTCCTTTAGTGCTCCGAAAAGTGGGGGCAATGCGGAGGACAGGGCTGGGGCGGGCCGACCTGCTGCGTCGCTGGCTCGACCTGCACCCCTTCCAACCCGTATTACTCTCAGTGCCTTTAGAGGGTGGTATTCTTGGGCTGCTAGGGCACGGTACAGCCCCATCGGTGGTTCGGAACCCCTAATTTGCTTGCTTCAGGGGCGTATCGGGGTGGATGAGCGAGGAGGGAGCTTTGTATACAAGTGTATAGTCCACACACGTTTTGAACATTACGTCGCATTGCAGAAGCATCAGGGTGATTTCCCAGGAGGCTGGATTTATAGAACCGAAAGCCGAGAGGAAACAGACTGTAGACTCGGTATTCACATGGCCTTCTTGCCCGGTCGCTTGAGGAGAGCTACGCGCTCGACGTCAGTTGCCACATCAGCAATGTAAAAGGACTGCGGCCAAGTGCAAGGCAAGTCAAGTAGAATGGATGATCCTGTAGCAGTATATAGTCTACCTGTTCACAAATAGAACAATTGCACTCCACTGTAAGCGAGTGGGGGGATCGGCGCCGGGTCATACCAAATGCAAAGCTTCAGAGGGATGATTATGAGCCATCTTTGATCGGACATTGATGCATCAAGTAAGCATGTCCTGCATGTGCACATCCAAAGTGAGCAAAGATATCGCCAAGTCTCAATGGGTTATGGGTGCGTAGTTATGTATTTATAGCCAGGGAGATATCGTATCGTCCCCTGCTTGACTCAAAGGCAGGCTCAAGGCTTGTCGAAGGCCAGCACCAACTAACCCAGGTAAGGCATTTTTTCGCCTCAAATCACCCTCCTTGTACCGCTGCGTCATGGGAGGCGGCTCTGCCGTCCTTTGTGATGACCTTGATCTGAATTGAGCCGAACTTCCCTCAAGATAGGAAAAGGGAAGGTGGGCAGAGTACTGAGATATCCCAATATCAAGAGCTGACATCGTCTGATATACCACACTTCTGTTTCTTTTTTTTTTAAGCACATCACCCTTGAAATCGGACACCAAGCTAACACGAGTCTCGACTACCTTGGTAAATCGTGGTAGAGTTTCAGAAGCCGACGGCCATTCGATTAGAGCTAGCACAGTAACACCAATGATTTCTCCCGGCCATTAACCCCTCGAAGTCGAGCCACTGGCCGCATCAGCCGAAATACCCATCAGATCCCTCAGCGTCGCGGTCTGTGCTTCTTGACGAGCCAGCCTCAGACGCAGCTCGTCTCGCTCCTTGGTAACCTCAGCCAATGCCTGCTCAAGCTCAGTGATCCTATCTTGGCGTTTCTGTCGATACCTGCGCGCCGCCGCCGTGTTGCGCTCCCGCTTGCGGATCTTGACATCGAGAGGTGGCGGTCCAGGGCTTTGGGGTGAGGCCCCATGTGAGACATCTCCAGGATTGGGATACGCATCTGGGGTGTCGGAGTCGTGGCTGGGCGGGGCAGAGGATCCGGCAGCTGCTGTATGTGCCGGATTGAAATCTCCCATGTCTTGTAAGATACGAAAGGAATTAGCAGGAAGAGGGGAAAAAACAAAATAATGGCGAATTTGTGCGCGAGAATATCCGCCACAGTACCCACCCTGAAGTCCCAAGCCCAGGCTTTGGTCA
Source organism: Magnaporthiopsis incrustans (assembly GCA_003049425.1). Lineage (NCBI taxonomy): Eukaryota > Fungi > Ascomycota > Sordariomycetes > Magnaporthales > Magnaporthaceae > Magnaporthiopsis > Magnaporthiopsis incrustans. Next base: position 92,487 of record PYSR01000024.1, read on the forward strand.
CTGTGGAAATAAGACGACTGCTCGGAAAGTGATAGTGATATATCCCCGGCCAGTAGCCAGCCAGCAAAGTCAAGGTCGCTCGCTGCCGGAGGAAGACCGTGCCACGGAGCGGGCAGGGATGATGGAGAGAGGAAGGCGGCCGAACTGGGTGGCAGCGGGACTGTCGTCAGGTCGGCGTCGGCCTCTCCCCGGGCCGAGAGGTCAGCCGGGGTCGACCAAGTCGCTCTGCTGCTGCGGCTGGTAGAATGTAAAGAAGGCCTGGCTCGGCCTGTGGTGCATGATGTTGATGGAGGCGGGCATTGCTGCACGGCGGGGTGGCCTCGCCCACTACGAGGCCAAGAACGGTGCCGCGAGGGGGTGAGGGATAAGTGTGATTGTGTAAGTGGCTGGGTGGTGGTCCTCGCTCGCGAGTTGAGCCTGAGGGTCGAAAGCGAAAAGGACTGGAATTGCCACAGTCGACGACGATTTATGAGCCTTTTCTACCCACTTGCTGATGTGTTTCGACTCATTATGATTCATCTTGTATGCATCTTCGGAAGGGGTCACACCGGCTCGAGGCTTTGTCAGCGCCATGCCGCCCGGAATTGCCCAATCTGGCACAAGCAAACTGACTCGCATGAGGAATTGACTTTCTCCATTTTTCGTAACCTTCAGTCGTCCATCATCCTCACCCCGCCTTCCACAAGCAAGACGCCGGACGCTTAAAAATCATGCCAGAATCAGATTCGCCATACCGCCTGTGGGTTGCTGGCAAAGAGAAGGATGGCCGAGGCAAGCAGTGAGTACCTCGCCTTGACCGTGGCGCCAAAGAGGAAACACCCAGGCTAACCGACCGACCGACACCCATCAGAATCCCGATAGAAGACCCTGCCACGGGCGAGATATTTGCACAGTAGGCAATGGCCGTCCCCCTGCTTTCTCTCCCCAGCCGACTCCCTGACGCCTACCGGCAGCTGCCACGCCGCATCGGCCGAGGATGTCAATGAGACGGTCGACTCCGCACACGCCGCCTTCAGGGCCGGCGCCTGGTCCCGCGCGCCCCGCCAGACCCGCGCCGACGTGCTGGACCGAGCCGCCGAGCTCCTGGGCCAGGCCCTACCCGGCCTGATCGACCTCGAGGTGCGCCAGACGGGCCGCGCCGTTCGCGAGATGCGCGCCCAGGTGCCCAGTCTCGTACGCTGGTTCCGCTACTACGCCGCCCTCCTGCGCACCGAGCAGCGCGCCGTCCTGCCCACCACAGGCTCCCTGCACAACTGGGTCGACCGCGTCCCCCTGGGCGTCGTGGCTCTCGTCACGCCCTTCAACCACCCGCTCCTGATCGCCGTCAAGAAGGTCGCCCCGGCCCTGGCCGCCGGGAACAGCGTCGTCCTCAAGCCCTCGGAGCTGACGCCGCTGACCTCGCTCGCGCTGGGCCCTCTCCTGCGCGACGCCGGCGTCCCCGACGGCGTCTTCTCCGTCCTGCCGGGGCTCGGCCCCGACACCGGCAAGGCTCTCACATCGCACCGGCACATCCGCAAGGTCGACGTCACCGGCTCCACCGGCGCGGGGCGGGCCATCGGCGCCGTCGCGGGCGCGAACCTAGCTCGCTTCAACGCCGAGCTGGGTGGGAAGGCGCCGCTCGTGGTATTTGAAGATGCCGACCTCGACGCCGCCGTCAACGGCATCGCCTTTGGCGCCTTCATGGCCAGCGGCCAGACGTGCATAGCCGCCACCCGGATCCTGGTGCACCGCCCCATCCTCGCGGCGCTGCTCCCCAAGCTCCAGGACAAGGCCACGTCCATCGAGCGCCGCATGGGCTCCCCGGCAAACCCGGCCTCCATGATGGGGCCCATCGTCTCGGCCCGCCAGCTCGCCGCCGTCGAGGTTCTCGTCGACGAGGCCGTGGCAAGCGGCAACGCCCGGCCGCTCTGCGGCGGCGCCCGCATGACGGGCCGCAGCGCTCTCGACGGCGTCGACTTTTCCCGTGGCTACTTCTTCCCGCCCACGGTCCTGGTTTCGGCTTCGGACACGAAGGATCATCCCCCGAGTATCCTGAGCACGCGCATCTGGCGCGAGGAGGCCTTTGGCCCCGTGGTGGTCTTGTGCCCCTTCGGCGACGAGGACGAGGCGGTCGCGCTCGCCAACGACAGCGCCTTCGGCCTGGGCGCCGGCATCTGGACGCGAGACCTGTCGCGCGCGTTCCGCGTCTCGGAGCGCGTCGAGGCCGGCATCGTCTGGGTCAACACGCACCACCGAAACGACCCCAGCAGCCCCTGGGGTGCGCACGGCGCCCGGCCGGACAGCGGGCTCGGGTCTGAGAACGGCGTTGATGCGTATCTCAGCTACACGGCCGCCAAGAGCGTCATTATCAACTACGCCCCGCCCGAGGCTGCCGTCCGGGACGAGGACTGGTTTAGGGAAGAGGGTGGCGATGTGCGGTACGGGTAGCTGTCTGTGTCTGGCTTGATTGGTCGCGCTGGTGTGCCTGCTCCTCTGCACCTTTAATGAACAGTGGTAATCGTATTCTGGGGTGAATACCTGCAGCGATAGATGGCGGAAGCTAGCTTGGAATACACGCACGCTGGGTCGCCCTGGAAGCACGTTCTGGACGTACAAACATAGGTAGCCATTTCGTTTGGCGATTTCCATATCACCAGGCTTCAAGGCCCCAAGTCCTGAGATGTAATAGAGGTTTTCATTGATGGACGCGATGCCTCTGTAAGCAATGATCCCTCTACCTCCACTTCCGGCATCCGGCCATCTCTACGGTCATTGCCCGTAAGGCTTTGGCGAGTGCCCAAGCTGCAACACACTCGGCAGCAATCCCAGAAGTCGCTAGATGATGATGAGCGCATGATCATATCGCTTGATTGACCCTGCGGGAACTATGGACGACGGGGTTTGTCGCGGTGGCATCGGAGCCGCGTCAACACATACAATGCTCTACTACTGTGCCGACGCCGGCATTCCGACCGTCTGTGGCTTATGGAGTGCAATAAAGTACGGCAAATGGATGTATGCACAAGTGCCAAGACCCAACGTGAGGCTACTTTGATGGATTCTACATACTCGCATTGTCGGTGCCTGCCGGAACTAAAGGCGCTCTTGGGTGGCCCGGCGCCAGCAAAACGTCCAGCGAACTCGCATGCTATGGAAAGTCGGAATTTCAGGGGTGCGCGATGGTGCCGCTCACGTGCAATGACACCATAGCGTCGGGACTTCGAACTGACTCGGGGCCGTCGTGAATAACGCTAGACGTTGGTGGCGTTGTGGCACGGTCGTTGGCGCTCGTCACTCGCGGCAGACCCGTCAGTCCAGCCGCCAAGCCGAGGTCCCTCGCTCCTCGGTCTGCACGTCTTTCCATCTTGTTTTGCCCAGGTTGTTGACGGGATTCGTTCGGCGTCAGTTGCAAGCGCGGCGGGTGGCGGCGAATAGTGGGAGGGGGAGCCGAACGCCAAGCAATGGAGGGTCGGAGAGGACCTACCTATCTCGGAAAGAGCGACTTTTAGCGCAGCCCACCAGCTGAGCTTGGCGCGGCCAAATCAAGCCCAAACGGCCGAGATGACCAGTGGCAGCGAGCGGGTGGTTGAGCCAGGGAGAAACAGGTCCGACTCGAGCGGAAGGCGCTCATGTGATGCCGGGCCTTTCCCCTATCTATTTCCTGGTACGCGGGCGGGTTTTTTATTCTTTCTGTGCCGCATCGCACCCATGCTAGCCTACGGTTAGGCGCGGAATGCCCAGACGCCGAAAGAGGTAGGTTCTTTTGCAGAGGAGGATTTATCACGCACGTAGCTTGCAGTCGGCTGATCAATGCCGGCCGTTTGCCTAGGTAAGCAAGCATGTTGGTGAGCACCGAGACCGAGGCAGATGGTGAGAAGCACATGTCCGCAGGCGGTGGCGGGACGGTGTTCCTATCCGTTGGCGGCTAAGAAGACACGACGATAGCGATGTTGTCTTCTTCCATAGGCCATGCTCGAGGTGGACAGGCCCCCACCGATATCGCGCCAGCCGACTCTGGCCACCCACCGCTGCCGTGGGGGTTGGTCCAAGACATGATTTCTGCTGCGACATTGCACCAACAGCTGATGGATGGTGCAGTAGAGTAAGCTCACCCTCCCGGATCCTGCGGGGAATCAATAATTGGAATACAATCAAGGAGGTATGGGTATCGGGTCAGGTGTCACCAAGCAGACAGACGGGCGGCGACAGCTTCCTTTCGTGGTGTGCTGTGCCAGGGACGGCAGGGAGTGTGAGTGAGGTTGTTGGAAGCTGAGATGACACCCCAAAGGGGCGACTTCTCGGATCTTGGCGGCCCATGTGTGGGTCCCCCGCTCGATCAATCACTCTACTCAAATAAAAAACCAACCCCATCAGCCCCATCTTCAAAGCTCCCCTCGGGTCCCACAAGGCTCTTGGCACTCCCCGCCTGTCGGCCTGTGCGCGATTGCCAGCCCAGTCCCCAGTCGGATTCCCCGCTGGAGAGTCAAGCGTGTCTGGGATGGTGGTGCAGCGAATCCTGGGGAGTGACTTCGGTAGCGTCTTTTGGCGATGATCCTGCTAGGGGAGCCCGGCCAATGGTGATTCTGCAATTAGTGATTAGTCCGACATGGTGGCACGCTTGGAATCTCGATCCCAGGCCCCCTCGGTCAACGAAATGGGTGCTATCTTTTAGCGGGGTTGGTGCCGATTAATTGGCTGTTATCTCTCGGGTACTCCTACTTGGAGCTTCTGGAAGGCACGCTAGAAGCTGACAGCCACTGGTGTGGTGGTCAGCAGTGGGTGGGCAAGAAGGGCCAGGAGAATGCAAGCACTGGCAAGCCCTCCAAGCTCGGGAGGGGACGCAGCGCCCGCGCGCAACAAGCAAACTTGGCGCATCGCGCCGTTTCCAAGAGCCGCCCTGGTGCAGCGCTAACGTGAACCATATGTAGAACGACGGGCTGGGCAGAGTTCAGGGCGAGATGGGTTGTATGATTTCTAGATTGACTTTGCACGCGCAGGCAAGTATACGTAGAAAGGAGAGGAAAACGACCTAAACAATGAGGTGTTTGGCGTAATGGTGTCCGGCTAATGCAAGGAAGCACATTTACGCTTCGGGTGGGTTGATTGATTATCTCCCCAGAGCCAACGAACCTTCGGCAGGACATCAGACGACGGTCATTGGTCGGGTGGCTCAGGCGGACGGATCGAATACGTGCTGATATCAACCCAAGGCAACCTGGAAAGTAAAGACCAGGGTCCGCGGGCGGTGGCAAAGCCAAAAAGAAAGGGCCGAAACATCAAACGATCAGAGCCGATAGGATTTTCTGGGGCGGGGAAGGCGCGGCTAGCCGTCATCACAGCGTCTGCTATCAGCCTAGGGTGTAGACTTTCCGACCTTCCTAATCGGGCAGGCTGGCGCTTCACCCCCGGCATGCTTCAACCGTGGCACCCTCTCCCGAAGAGTTGTCGGCCGGTTGCGAGCGGCGCTTCGCCCCCTTTTTGGCCCGGGCGGCTTGGCCACCAAGCAGCAACGGATTCGCAGATTAGCTACCCTTGGAAAATTGCCTTGGGAATGATCTGCGAATGGGGGCCTCGAACGCCTCCATCTCTCTCGTGCGGGCACGCGACAGTGGAGAAGCCTCGGGTGGCGACAAGTCGAGGGGCGAATCTCGAGAGGAGTGAGATCGTTCTCCTGCTGGATTTACCTCTGCATCTGCATCTGCACCTGTATCCCGCAGGCGCCTTCATCCCATTCCCAGAGAGCGACGCTGTTTCCGTCTGGGCGAGGGTGGGGCCGAGCTGTTGTCTCTCCTCTAGGTTTTTTGCCTGCTGCTCGCACCCCACACAACCCTGTCGTCCCGTATCGCGACGTGCACCACTCTGGCCTGTCTGGAGCTCTGGCCCCAAACGGTAGGTGGGTAGGTGGCCGCTCCTTCCTGCTGGGTGGCAGGTGGGTACGGGCCAATCGAGTTGGTCCACCTCGCTCCCTTCCCCTCCTCCTGCTACCACGGGTGCCCACTGGTAATCTGGGGAATATATAGACGTCGGTCACGTCCCTCCCCGTCTCCTCTCTGCTCCCGCCTGGACTCTGCACGCGCTTCTCCCCGCCCTCGTCCGCTTCAGCCTGATATCGGCACCGGCCACCAGCGTCGAAGCCTTCTCCGCCACATCTGCTTCCGCGGACACACACCTGCCTCTCCACCCCACCAGCCGCTGCCCACCATGAGCAGCAACACGGCGGCCGCGGATGAGGCCATCGCCAAGGCCCACGTGCCTGAGGCGGCCATCCAGGGCACCGAGAAGGAGATGATGGCGGGCAGGGGCTCCGTCGACGTGTCCAGGGCGCCGCTGGACCACGCGTCCGACTCGGACGACTTCGAGGACAAGCCGACCGACGAGGAGATGCAATCTCTCCGCCGCGTGTCGGGCAAGATCCACTGGGGCATCTACACGATCGCCTTTGCCGAGCTGTGCGAGCGCTTCTCGTACTACGGCTCGGCCGTGCTCTACACAAACTTCGTCAAGCGCCCCTTGCCCCATGGCTCGGCCACGGGCGCCGACCCTTCCCCGGACGGGACGGCCGGCGCCCTGGGCATGGGCCAGGCCGCCTCGCAGGGCATCTCGCTGTTCAACACCTTCTTCGCCTACTTCATGCCCCTGGTCGGCGCCTACATCGCCGACGCCCACATCGGCCGCTACAAGACGGTGCACATCGCCATCGGCGTGTCCACCATCGGCCACGCCATCCTCAGCGCCTCGGCCGCCCCCGACGTGCTCAAGAACCCCAAAGCTTCGTTCGGCGCCTTCATCATCGGCCTGCTCATCCTCTGTGTCGGCACCGGCTTCTTCAAGGCCAACATCTCGCCCCTGCTTGCCGAGCAGAACAAGGACACGCGCATGCGCGTCGAGACGCTCAAGAGCGGCGAGCGTGTCATCGTTGACCCTGCCATCACCAACACGCGCATTTTCCTGTGGTTCTACTTCGCCATCAACATCGGCGCCCTGTCCGGTCAGCTGTCCATGGTCTTCGTCGAGAAGCACCACGGTTTCTGGCTCGCCTTCCTCCTGCCCACCATTCTCTTCTTCTTCTGCCCCATCGTGCTGTTCATAAACCGCAAGAAGTACCACCTCACGCCGCCTACCGGCTCGGTCCTGTCCAAGTTCTTCAGGCTGTACATCTTTGCCGGCAAGAAGTCGAGCTTCTTCAAGGTCAACCTTGACGTCGCCAAGCCGTCCAACGTCGCCCTCGACCAGCGCCCCAAGTGGATGACTTACGACGATGCCTGGGTTGATGAGGTCCGCCGTGCCCTCATGGCCTGCAAGGTCTTTCTCTTCCTGCCGGTAAGTTTTTTTTTTTATTTTTTTATATGTCCCCGGCCGTTTCAGCTTGGACGCCAGCGATACCAAATGAAAAAGAAGAACCAGAAATTGACCGTATCACTTTCTTCCTCTAGATCTTCCACCTCGCATACAACCAAATGACCAACAACCTGACGTCCCAGGCGGCGTCCATGGTCCTGAACGGCGCGCCCAACGACGTGATCCAGAACCTGAACCCCATCTCCATCGTGGTCATGGTGCCCATCTTCGACAAGATCCTGTACCCCGGCCTCCGCCGGATGGGAGTTTCGTTTACGCCCATCAAGCGCATGGCGGTCGGGTTCATCCTCGGGGCCCTGGCCATGGTGGCTGCCTGCGTGATGCAATGGTACATCTACCAAATGTCGCCCTGCGGCTACGGCGCCTCGGACTGCAACGAGCCGGCGCCCATCAACGTGTGGGCGCAGTCGCTGCCCTACATCCTCATCGGCGTGTCCGAGATCTTCACAAACGTCACGTCGTACGAGTACGCCTTCTCCAAGGCGCCCGAGAACATGAAGTCGCTCGTCATGAGCATCAACCTCTTCATGTCGGCCTTCTCGGCCGCCATCGGCCAGGCCTGGACCCCGCTGTCGCAGGACCCGCTGCTGGTGTGGAACTACGGCTCTGTCGCCGTCATTGCCGTCATTGGCGGCGTCGCGTTTTGGCTGTGCTTCAAGCACTACGACGCCATCGAGGACGACCTCAACAACCTCAAGAAGACAAAGTTCATCGGCACCAACCAGCCCACCGCTGCGGACCAGCAGAAGTCGCAGGCGCCTGTGGACGAGAAGGTTTAAGCTTTTGCGTTCCTGTAATGAGGGCCTTGTTCTTTTTGTAAAAGAGAAGGCGTCTGTCATGTGGAGGAAGCGGACGATTTCGTTGATGATTGTAACGGGATTGGACATAGTATTCTGTCATTTGAGATTCCCCCATGATTTAAGCTAGTAATGAAGTTGGGATTACCCATCAATGTGTGTTATCTGGTACTTGTCGAACGCATGCGTCTACGGTTTATCTTGTGCGGTAAACGCACAGTTGCAATGGGGATTGATGCATGATTTGGTACTTGGTATGTGATTAGGCCAAGCTAAAGCCAAGTATACGAACATACATAACGCTAGATACAGGAAAAGGAGACAGCAGATGCAAAAACATAAGCTAGAATTTAAACACGCTCCTATGCCGCACCGGCTGCCGCACCTCGCCCTCGAGCCCAAACCCATACGCCGACGGGTCCAAGCGGCTGCTCCCGCTACTGCTGACGCTGCTCACGTGCCTCAGCGGCGGCGGCGACGGCGACGTGGACGGCGACGTCGACACGGCCCGATGCGGCGGCAGAAAGCCGTATCCGATACGCGCAGCCAGCACCTCGGGCGGCAGGCGGCCCTCCTTGCCCGCGGTCCAGGGGACGGCGTCGAGAGCGCGGCCGCGGGTGGCGGCAACGATGCTCGAGAAGCGCGTGTTCCGGGCGATACGCCCGCCCTGGCCCTGCTCCCACGTCAGCGCCCACAACCCGGTGCCGACGCCGAGCAGGACCAGGAAGGCGGCGATGCCGTAGACGATCCAGAGGTCGCGGACGTGGTAGACGTAGACGTTTGCGGTGCGCGAGCGGACGCACGGGTACCCGTAGGCCTCTGCGAGCGGCAGCCCGTTCTGCGCGGCGGCGGCCGAGGCGCGGCGGTCGCCCGTCTGCTCTGCGGGCCGGGCGGCCCAGACGACGGGGGCGAACTGCGGGTACGAGAACATGGAGAGGATCAGGTCCTCGTAGAAGCCCTGGACCAGGTCCTGGAGGTTGGGGTGGGGGAAGTAGTTTGCGCGCCGGTCCAGCAGCTTGGTCTGGATGGCGTCCGTGTTGGCGATGGGGTTGACCAGCGGGTCGTCGTCGGGCCCGCCCATCTCGACGGTGCCGTTGAGCAGCTTGCGCACCATGAAACCCATGCTGTAGTGCGCGGCGGCGCGGCGGTAGCGCGCCACGTCGGTGGGGAAGACGTAGTTGGCGGCGGGCCGCGCCGTCGTGTTGTCGGCCGTGCCGTCGTTGGCCTTGACCTCGGGGATGAAGGTGGTGTTGATCAGCGGGCGCAGCCACCTGCGCGACGTCACCGTCGCCCACTGCCCGCCGTCGCCGCTGTGGTTGAAGCGCACCCCGTAGTCGGCCAGGTAGTGCTGGCAGGCGAACATCTTGGGCACGAAGGACGAGTTCCAGGCCGGGTCGCTCCGGGACTTGGGGTGGGGGTTGCCAGGCCCGCCCGGGTTCGCGCGCACGACGTGGCCGATCCAGATGACGGGCTCGGTGCGGAAGGCGCCCATGTTTTTCGGGTACGGCGGCGCCGTGCGCGGGACGCCGCCGATGCCGACGTCCTTCATCTGCGTCGACGAGTACTCGCCGCCCGTGTTGAAGGCGTAGTAGGCGAAGCGCCCGCGCGGCAGCAGCACGTCGGTGCCGAACGGCGGCCTGGCCTGGACGCCCGACTCGGGCGCCAGGTTGCGCGGCACCGAGCCGACGCCGCTGGCCAGCTCGGTGCACTTGTAGCCGGGCGCCTGGAAGGCGATGTCGTAGGTGCAGTTCCAGCCCGGCCGGCAGATGTCGACCGACGAGTTCTTGCGCTCGATGGGCGCCTCGAAGAAGGCGCCCAGCGTCGCCGTCTGCGCGAACTTGGGGTTGGGCCCCGTGTAGTAGTCGAACCAGCCGTCGGCGGGCGGCGGGTCGGCGCCGGGCGGGCGCGTGGTGTTCCAGAGCGACAGCGGCGTCTCGTAGAGCGAGTCGATGACGACGGGCGCGCGCCAGTCCATGACGTCCTCGAAGGTGAAGTTGAGCGTGCGCACGTCGCTGCAGGTCGACGCGTCGACCACGGTGCGCAGCTCGACGAGCAGCGTGTTGCCCGTCAGGATGACCACCAGCGGCGCCGCCCACACAAACAGGGCCAGCGCCGCCACCGTCTTCGCGTGCCGGATGAAGTCCCAGTGGAACAGGGCGAGCAGGTCGTCGGTGGCGGCGAACATGGAGTCGACGGCCGCCACCGTCATCAGGCGCGTGCGCAGCACCGCCCACAGCTTGAGCCGGTACGCGACCACGATGGAGGCGCTGAAGCCGGCCTTCGCGCCGAACGCCAGCACCGTGCCGTAGCGCAGCATTTTGATCTGCTCCGTGGCCGGCCGCCCGTCCAGGCTCTGGTAAAACACGTGGTGGCCGACGGCGCACGCGAGCCCGAAGACGCCGAAGAGGACCATGTTCCACCACGAGTGCCACCGCAGCCCGCCCAGCCGGCCGCCGTCCCGGCCCGAGGGAGGAGACGGAGGAGGCTGGGGCGGCAGCGGCAGCTGCTTGGAGGAGAGGTCCGGAGACGAGCCCGGGGCGTGGCCGCCGCCGTAGAGCAGCGCCGAGTGGGTGTCGTGCGGGGTATCGGGGTACGCAGCGCCGTCGACGCCGTCGTCGACGGCGAAGGTGTGCAGGGGCGGCGGCGAGTACCTGGAGGCCGCCATCCTGCCAAAGGCCTCCTCCTCTTTCCAGCCGTGGCTCAGCGCTCTGTCGGGGAGGGCGATGTCCACGGGCGGCGGCGGGACGGCTGTCGAGGCGGCGCTGACGCTGCTGGGAGCGTGCGAGGTGGCGGAGATGCGCGAGGTGCTTCGCGAGACGGCAGCGCTGCTGTTTCCCCGCGCGAGACCAAGGCCAGCAACAATGGGCAGTGCTTGTGACAGCTCCGTTTGCCGAGCGGCGCCTGCGTTTGTGCTGCGGGAGCCCGCGCCTACTTGCGCTAGCTGGCCGCCGTCTCCTCCGTCTACGTTCCAGTCCTGCCCCGCCATTTCTATTTGCTCCTCCTCGTCCCCGTCTCCCTCCTCTCCCTGATCGCTTAGAGTCGAGAATGCGCGACTATGATGATGTGTGTGGTGAGCGAGCTAAGCCTTGCGCCCTGAAAAAAGGGGCTCGCTCCCAGCTTCTTCTGGGTTACCTGTTGCTGCTGCCACTGCTGAGCACGCCGCCAACAAGCATCATTGGTGTCCGAACAGGTAAGCCAGATTATCAAAGGTAACAAAAAAAAAAAAAAAAATGGACGTGCTAACAGAGCAAAAAAAGAAGATCGACAAAAGCTCACGGACGCGTCGCGGCAAGGGAGAGATCAGCGCAGCAAAACCCGCCGACGGGCGGGCGCGGCCGACCCGTCCATGTTATTCATTGCAAAGTGCCTGCCACGCCTGCCTGCCAGAACGACAGACAGATTCGCGGCAAGGGAGAGACCGAGCCGGACCCGAACCCCAGCCATACGCATCCACTTCAGCACGTAAGCGAGCATGGCGACGGCGTTGGCGACGAAGAAAGGCCAAATGCACTCCCTTTTCCTTTACCGTCCACCCCAAAATAGCTGCACCTCATGCTTTCGATATCGCGCACGCACCCCTCCCTGGAACGTGCTACCAGACCCCCCTTGCTATGTTAATTGAGATGTTGTCCAGGGCCCCTGTGGGGAGGAGTGAGGGGGAACATGGGGGTCGACTCCTTGAGACGAAGGGTGACTCGCCGTCACACGGCTGACGGCTTTTGGATCTCCGCAACTTTTTGCGTCTCGTCGCCTGTATGCAGGGTCCCACGATGGGTCTGCTGCTGCGGCTGCGAGAGGAGGAAAAAAAAAAAAGTTGTCAGTTATTTACCTAGATGGTTGGCGAGACACAAGGTGCATCGACCGGTCACACATGTTGGTAGCAGATAGTGACACCACCTCCGCTCCTGGGGCTTGGGGGATATTGCAGTGCTGGCCAATCACCTTGGCGTCCCCGCTAGAGATCCAGGAGGATCCGTTCTCCCAATATCGGAACCCAAAATGGCACTCCCATCAACCGCCCGTCAGCTGACATTACCTGCGAAGAAAGTATGCCGTCAGCCGCTTCAAGTTTTGTTACCTATTGCAGCCTGCGCCATCACTAACCTCATGCGACCTCTCATCACATAACAATCACGTATTCAAAACACCACAACCTCCTGCCGACACTCGACCGGCGATCCCCCGCCATCCAAGATCCCCAGATCAGCGATAACATAAGAAATGCATTGGCCGCGTATCCTAGTAAACCTATAGTACAACCAGCATGTGCAACTCCTGGCAGGTCCATTCTAGGGTCTATGCTCACGTCCTTGATCCTTTCGTTGAAGCCCGTGGTGTCGTGTCCTCCGTCCCAGACGTGAAATCGATATCCTCAATCCTCCCTCCCTGGTGTTTCCTACTTCTCGCGCCCTGCGGTATCCCGACAAAGAATGTGAGGTGGTGGTGTGACCCCCCGTCCCCGCTCCCATTACCACGAAAAGAAGAAAAAAAAACCCCCTTCTCTTCGGCTCGCATATCAAGCTCACAGAGCCTCCATCTTGTCCAAGATGGCCTTAGTGAACTCGTTGTTAGTGGCCTCGCCGCCCATGTCGCGGGTCCGGCACTTGCCCTCGGCGATGACGGCGTAGACGGCCTTGGAGATGCGGTTGGCGTGCTCGTCGAGGCCGAGGTGGCGCAGCAGCATGGAGCCCGACAGGATCAGGGCGGTGGGGTTGGCCTGGCCCTTGCCCTCAATGTCGAGACCGACGTGGCGGCAGCCGGGCTCGAAGACGGCGACGTCGCGGCCCATGTTGCAGCCGGGCACGATGCCGGGGCCGCCGACCAGGGCGGCGCCGATGTTGGACAGGATGCCGCCGTACAGGTTGGGCATGACCATGACGTCGAACTGCTGGGGCCGGCTGACGCACTGCATGCTGGCGTTGTCGACGATCATGTCGTTGGCCTCGAGGGTCGGGTACTCCCTGGCGGTGGCGTGGAAGGTGCTGCGGAACAGGCCGTCGGCCAGCTTCATGATGTTGGCCTTGTGGATGCACGTCACCTTCTTGCGCTTGTTGGCCAGGGCGAAGCTGAAGGCGAACTTGGAGATGCGCTCCGACTTGGCGCGCGTGATGATCTTGAGCGACTCGACGACGCCCGGCACCGACTGGTGCTCGAGGCCGCTGTACTCGCCCTCGGTGTTCTCGCGGATGATGCACAGGTCCACGTTCTCGTGCCGCGTCTGGTAGCCGGGGATGTTCTTGATGAGCGAGATGGAGGCGTAGATGTCGAGCTCCTGGCGCATGGCCACGTTGAAGCTCTGGTGGCCCGACCGGCTGATGGGCGTGTGCAGGATGCCCTTGAGGCCGAGCTTGTTGCGCCGCAGCGACGCGACCGACTCCTTAAACAGGTCCTCGGTGCGCCCCGTCGGCGCCGACCCGCTGTCGATGCCCGACACCTCGATCTGCTCCCACTCGATCGGCACGTTGTCGGCCTTGAAGATGGTCTTGACGCTCTCGGCCACCTCGGACCCGATGCCGTCGCCGGGGATCAGCGTGACCGTGTATTTTCCGCCGTACTTGGTCGGCTTGAAGATGTCGGACTGCACCGTCGCAAAGCCGCGGGTGGCTTGCCTCGAAGCAAGCCGCGGCTGCTGGGCGGCACGGACCAGGCTCTGTCGGAGGGGCAAAGAAGACGGCTAGTTAGTCAATGCGCTGGCGGCGGCGGTGGTGATCCTCCCCCGTCCCTCCAATCAATCATCCAGTGTCTGTTCCCTCCCTGCCGCTCGCGGCGGGCAAGCGGCAGCCATGGCGATGCATCGAGGGGCTCTGGCGGCGGCGGCGGAGGGTTGAGAACACGAAGCCAATTTCGGAGGAGCAAATACCTGGGCCGTTCTTGAGGAGGTTCGGGAAAACATATTGGGAGATTTGCAGGGAGGCGCAAAGGAGAAGCGGAATTGGGACGCTCGAGGGTCGGATTTGTTGATCTCGAAAAAAAAAAAAATATTAAAAAACCACAACCTGGCCAAGAACAATGGAAGATCTGGAGAGCCACCCGAAATACCGCAAAAGCAAAAAAATGGCCTCTGAGCTCTGCTCCGGCGAGTGGGGCCTTGCGATAACCAGCCGCGAAACGTCCCGCGGTTCAATTGCTCTGTCCCAGCTGCGACCCGCCTGCAGCCGAGCAGTTGCCGCTGGCCTGTCAGGTTCGGGCTGTCGCTAGTCAGGGATCACGTGGCTTGCAGTTTTTGGCTAGGTGAGCATGAGCACGGGCCATCAACGCCATCTTTCCTCACCCATGGCCGGCTGCGCCGACCGGGCGGGCAGATATCTGGCCGGGCTGTGGGGCGCCAGAACGCCACAAAATCCACTCTGGCGCCGTCCGGCCGAACATCAGGCCGGAATCGCAAGCCACAAATCCTACCACCGGGCCCGTCCAAGGCTCCGGATGGGCTGCCCGCGCCGTCGCCGCGTGGCCTGCACATGCACAGCCCTTTTGCCTCTGGGTATATAATGGCCGAAGGTAGGTCTCCCGGCGAGAGTCCGTCTCCTTTCGTGTTCCCCCACCATCAGCCATCCTCCATCACAAAGCATCGTCGGCCAGACTAGATAAAGCTCTCTGCCTCGCCTCCCTTCCCACCACCCACCGCAGCAATGTCCACCACCAAATCCATCCTCTTCCTCGGCGCCACCGGCGGCGTCGCCCAGACCGCCCTCCTGGGCTCCCTGGCCGCCGGCCACACGTGCGTCGCCCTGGCCCGGTCGGCCGCCAAGCTGGCCGCCGCGCTGCCGTTCCCCTCGTACCCCAACCTCACCATCGTCGAGGGCAACGCACGCGACCAGGCCACCATGGAGCGCGCCCTCGTCGTGCCCGGCTCGTCGTCCCCGCAGCGCATGGTCGACATGGTCGTCAGCTCCGTCGGCAGCCTCCCGTCGCTGCGTAACGGCGGCCTCGAGGACTCGACCGTGTGCGCCACCTCCATGGCCGCCATGCTGGCCGCCATCGGCGTCCTCGCCGCCCGCTTTTCCCCGGCGGCCGCCGTGCCGAGGATCGTGGCCGTGAGCAGCACCGGCCTCTCCAGATTCGGCCGCGACGTGCCCCTCGCCTTCTTGCCCCTGTACAAGGTCGCCCTCGCCGCGCCCCACAGGGACAAGGAGCGGATGGAGCACCTGCTCGTCCACGGGCCCGACGGCAAGGACGACGCCGCCGTGGCCAGGCCCGAGTTCACCATCATCAGGGGCAGCCTCTACGTCGCCGAGGACGAGTCCAGGTGGAAGAAGCCCGTGCGCGTCGGCATCGAGGACCCCGTCAAGGGCATCGAGTCCAAGGCTATCGGATATACCATCTCGAGGGAGGCCATTGGCCGCTGGATCTTTGCCAGCCTGCTTGAGGACGATGCCCTGAGCAAGCAGTACTCTGGCAAGGTGGTGACTTTGACTTATTGAGGAGCATGAATGTCGCATTTCTTTTTTTTGTACCTTCCTTCCGTCTATACCTGGTGTAGCATTCTTGTCTCTCCGCTTTACAGTTCGTTTCTCGCTGTCTATTTTAGATCGATTTAGGTCGGGGCAATCTCCCATGTTTACGTAATATATCCCACCGATACTTCCCTTGGTTACACCGTATGTGTGCCTTTCATCACCATTCTCCATATCCAACCTTAGAAATAGTTCAGCCGTTGATATGCCAAGCGCCGCTGCCCGTCCCGGCCTGAAACATGAGTTCTTGCGACCCAGGTCCGCCATAGTCTCCGCCCGTCTCCTTCCCCATCTTCTTCTCTTCTTCAAGGCAATTTCTCGCATCTGAAAGTCTCCGACACCCCTTCCAGCGTCACCAACACATTGATGGGGCCATCAGTCTCCTCCTCCAACAGCTCGACCTCGATGCCCCCAAGGGTCTGCGACTCGGCAACCCGGCGCGAGGAAGGCCACGTGTTCCACAAATTGGGCCTCGCATTGTAGTTGAAAAAATTCCACACCGTGTACTCGCCGACGGCGAGATCCCAGGGGAGCCCACCGGTCCTCAAGAGCTGGAGCAGCCGATGCCGCACCTCCCTGCCGACCTCGGGCTTCTCGTCGATGAGTTCCAAGTCTTTGCACACGTGTCTGAACCAATAATTAAAGGCCCCGGGCATGGGCCTGCGCTCAAATGGTTCAAAAACCGTGTATTCCCTGACCTCCTCTAGGTATTCCAGACTGTCGCCCGGGCGACGGCTGAGCGCGCGGCGGGCCTCGGCGGGGTCTCGGGGGAGGAAGAGGGCGCAGACGTCCAGGCTGCCCCTGCAGGCGTTGTACATGAGCGATGCGCGTATGTCGTCTTCGCTCTCGTCGGTGCCGAAGCGGATGTCCGATTCGTACCACCTTTCGATGAGAGATGCGTAATTTTCTCTACCCATGACGTCCGGGGACGGGGCCTGCTCAAGGGCGCAGATCACGCGGACATAATGCGCCAAACAGCCGTCGCCGTCGCCGTCGCCGGCGGATTTGGTCCAGGACAGGTCGGGGCCGTGGCGCAGGATGAAGTAGGCAGCGTCCCAGTTCTGCGCCAGGATGGCGGCCAGCAGCCGGAAGGCCAAATCCCAGCTTCGAGGCTGCTGCGCCGCCCCTGCCGAAGAAGAGAGCTGCTGGTCGCGCAGGCGGCAGAAGGTGGCGATGTCGTCAACGTGAGGCCTGCGCAACCCGTCGTCGTCCTCGCCCTCGGCCCGAGGATGCTTGCTGGCGACGAACCAACTCGCATGCGAAATCCCCTTGAGCTCCTTGTACAGGGCCTCTTGACTCGGAAGAGGGACCTCGATCAAGATGCTGGAGGCGTGCAGCCCAACTGCCCGGACGAGGCCGAGAAATGTGCTTTCGCCGCCTCTGATCTGATGGTCAACGTCAAGCTCAACCAGCAAGGCCAACATCTCGGTGTTCTGCCTCATCCTTGCCAGAAGCGATTCCCTTTCGCCAGGGCGGCAGCGGAGGTACCACGAGTCCCAGGTGCGTCTCGGGAACCAGTAGCCCCTCGCGCTGCGCATGAAGTAGTTGAAAGCTTCCGACATGTCAAGCACAGCATCCGTCTGGATCAGCATTCGACAGCTGGTTCTGTCTCCCCTCGCTAATGCTGTTCCCAGGGGCGATGTGGTGTCATTCATGAAGTGACAGTCATAAGCCGTCTCCCAAGGGCAATGGAAATGTGATAGAGGAGACGGGAAAGGGTGGTCGCGTAGGGAGGAACGCGAGTACGCCTTGTAAAGCCAGTCGAAGAAGTCAAAGGGATGCAAACGCCTTTGGGACTCGGTATCCACTCGGTGCTGGTGGACCCTTCTTTGCCGGTGGATGGTGACGTCGAAGACCGGGTTGAGGCCATGGGCAATAAGCCATGCGAGGACCTCCTCTTTCCAGGCGCAGTCTGCGGGCTGCTCCACAACCGCGACTGCCGCGAGAGCCATTATCCTCGACTGGGACTGGGTAGAAACGCCATGGGCCACGAGCCATTGCAGCGTCTCAAGTGGGCTGCTTTTCCTGGCTTTCCACTGTATACATGCCGGGTAGATGGCCTCGTGGATGAGCAGGGCGCCTTCCCGCGACGGCTCAGCGCCTGCGGCGAGGAGGAGCTTGAGCATGGGTATGCAGTTGTGCGCTGCCGCGATGGACAAGGGCGACAGGCTGCGGTGGCGGTCTAGATACTCTGCGTCAGGGGTTGCTGCCTGCTCCCTGTGGTCCCCGGGGGATGCTCCAGCAGCCAGCATGGTGCGCATAAGGTCGAGTCTGCTCTGTTCAAACCTTTGCTGGTGCAGCTTGCTATCGTTTTTTGCGTATGCGCAGCGAGATTTAGAGTGAGGGAGCAGCGCGCACAGCTCCAACGGCCACGTTGGGCCCCAGGCGTCGCTGATGCAACACGACATCTTGACGTCGGCGCCGGCCTCGATCAGACGCCGCGCAAATGAAAATTCGCCGTCGATGCAGGCAAGGTGAAGAAGCGTGAGGCCATTCCCGAGCCGAGCGTCGACGTCGGCCTTGTTGTCCAGCAGCCAGCGAACCGCGCTCCGCTGACGGTTCACGTAGGCATAACACAGCGGCGTCAGGCCGTTCCAGTCCTGCATGTTGATCTTGTTTGTGTCGTCCCCAGCAAGGAGGATCTCGAGCACTTCGACCTGGCCGTGTGCGGCTGCCGTGTGTACGGCGTGGGTTTTCCATTTCGCCTCGTCCAAGCCTTGTGAGGCGCCACTTTCAAGAAGCAGCTTGGCCACGGCGCCCCGCGCCTGGCAGATGGCCAAGTGGAGAGGGGTTACTGCGATGGCCCGAGGCACGACGTCATCAGAATCTGAGGAGCGTCCGCGTCGAGGGTCCCGTTGGGACAGCAGCAAGCGTTCGCAATTGCAGATGCGGACCCCCGTGGCGTTCACATCGGCGCCATGATCGAGCAATAGTTGCGCCACTTCGACGTGGCCACCCATGGCGGCCAGATGCAGGGGAGTGAACGTCGATTTCCGGTGCTCAATCGATCGGCGGAATCGAGGCTGCTGGTCGCCGTCGAGCTTGGGCACAGGAAGCTCCGGGTTAGGGTCGTGCCATCGCGAAGGCCGAAACGGCGAATCGTCACCAGCAGGGCCGGCCAACGCGTCTTCTTCGAGCGTGCCATCGTTGGCATCTTGAAGTCGGATAGCCCCGGCTTCTTCGCAGAACGGCCTGGGTGCCCAGTCGCGTTTGCAGGCGGCGGCTTGCTGGCCCTCCGGGGGTGGTGGGGGTTGGTATGGCATTACTGCCTGGTTGCCTGGCAGCAACTGGAGGAAAGGGGCAGACGCCTCGACGCCGGCGGCCAGGAGATTTCGCACAGCTCCAAGCCGCCCGTGTTTGCTAGCCCAGCACAGCATTTGTGGGTGGTGCCTGGCAGCATGGTGGTAGAGTGCCGCATTGGCGACGGGATGCGTGGTGCGACAGGTCCGGGCCAGGGCAGCAATGTCTTTGCAGCAGCCGTCAAGCTCGCCGATGAGTTGACCGATGAGCTCGTTGGGCAGATCAGTTAAGGATGCCATGGTTGAGAGAAAGGCAAGCGAGGGGAAAGACGAAGCAGATGCAGAAGAGCGGTGATGGGACATGGCAACTCTGACAGGCCGATTTCCGATATTTACATGAATTGATCCAGCTAACTAACAAATAAATGCCTGCACCTGCAGACGCTAATTACCACGTAGCCACCGCCCCAACATGGATGGGCATCCTGTTAGTCGCCTTGCCCTTTCCTCTTTTCGGGCTTCTTTTTCTTATTTCAACAAACCCAGTTATGCAACTTATCCGGAGCGCAGGCTTTTATGCAACCTGCTCCCCCCAATCAAATCCCTGCAACATGATGTCGAGGCTGTTCCGGTACCTGTCGTTGGGGGTGACTGACTTCGATCTGATCTTTTTTTTTCCCCAGGCGCTCGCTTGCATGCTTAGGCTCTCGCATCTGATGCTCCGACGGATCTGAAAGGGATGTGCCGGCGAGGTTGACACGGTCGCCACAATAATTAGAACGTGCATGAACTGGCACAGATTTAGGGAAGAAGTGGTATTGAGAGCGGGGGGCGAGCGTGAAATTATCCGGCTTGTGTTCACGTGGCAGGCCAGCCGCGCCCGATTGTGCACCGCCCAAACCCGATCGCACTGACCAGATCCCGGTCCCAGCTCCAGCTGTCAGACTCTCCCCCACGACACATCAATTCAGGCACCTCGACCCATCCAAGCCTCACGTCTGACACGCCTCGACCCATCGCCGCTCCCCGCCCCGTCGCAAAACCTAAAATGGACCTCAATAGACTGCCCATCGAGCTGCGGCTCGAGATCTGGGAGTGGTCCGTAGTCCACGAGGAGACGGCCATCTACGTCTTTAATCGCATCGTCGACTCGGACAACAAGCGCCCCGGCCCCAGGAACTTCATCTGGCGCTGGAGCGACCACTGGCCCGCTTCTGACGACGTCGACCTCACCAACGGCGGCAGCATTGACGGCGACGACGACGACGACGACGACGACGATGACGGGGCCGGAGGCGGTGGAAACGGCAACGAAGGCATCGGCCAAGCCGGCAGCATCATCCAGGGCGCCATCGCCGCCGCCGCCCGCAAGCGCAGGCGCCTAGCCGCCGCCCGCCACTACCCGACCAAGGCCCGCAGCGTGCTGATCCCGTTCCCCGTCGCCATGCACGTGTGCGCCGAGTCGCGCGCCGCCGCCATGCGCGCCCTCAGCTTCCGTGCCGTCCAGCACCCCGTCCGCGGGCGCAGGCTGCTCGACGTGCCCTGCCGCCCCTACCGCCCGGAGCTGGACGCCGTCTTCGTGCCCTCGTGGGAGCACGAGGAGCTGCCGCCGTCGTTTGCGCGCGGCACCAGCTTCGACCCGGGCTTCTACCACAACATCCGCACCCTCGTGCTCCAGCCCGACTTTGTCGTCCGCGGCTGGCACCACGAGATCGTCGGCGCCCTGCCCTCGCTCAAGACCATCGCCGTCGTGCCTCAGGCCCTCGGCCACCGCGACGTCTCGCGCTGCCTCCGCCTCCAGCTCGGCGAGGCCCCAGAGTGGCGCTGGGAGCCCGGCCAGAGCCCGCCCGACGTCACCCTCATACACAGCAACCTGCTCGCCGGCAAGCGCCGCCCCGGCAAGCCGGGGCCAAAGCCCGTTTTTGATCAATTTGTGTGGAGGAGCGAGCCGCCCGTCGTGATTGAGCTGGATTGAAAGCTCGATGAGGAGGACGGCTAGTTCAGCCCCGTCTCTCTCAACACACTACCGTCGTGTAGCCAACGGGAAACGCTTCCCCACGCATCCTCCCCGCTCAGCAACGGTCGCCGCGTCTATCTTGGGCACCAGCATCGACTGGAGCGGCGACAGCTGTAGGGCTGCGCGCCTATATCCGCCATGTTTTCATTGCCAGACCGGACACCGTAAACCGGTGGACCGGCAGCAGGAGAGCCGTGTGGGCACGGCACATTGTGATGGGTACAGAATCTTCCAGTAGGGAAGAGAAAAAAAAGGAATTTAGGAGAAAGCGCCCCTTGGGATCCGCCCGTGGTCTTGTCCTCGACCATCAGCCCGGCCACAGCGGAATCCATACCGCGCCGACCTCCGCTCGAGGCGGACAGGGCGGTTCCCCCAAGGCGATCCCAAACAGTTCGGGTCGGGGCAGCCATGTAGCAAGGCGATGGTGAGCTCCGTGCCTTGCACAGGTAGCCCACCGACTGTGATAACTCACGAGCTCAGCGGCAGGCCGATGACTAGGGCCGAAAGCCGATGGCTGTCGAGCTTCGCGGCGAAGAACAAGCTAGAACGTGTTTTCATCGCGTCCATGAGTAGTATATGGGGGACATAAGCTTCGATGTCGTTCGCCATTTTTTTCCTTTTATGCTCAGTATGCCTTTCCTTGAAGATGACGTTTCCGGTGCTTTTTTTTTCGTCTCTTTGTTCCTTTCTTCTTCTCCTTCCTTGATTTGTCTTGAAAACACGACGATGAACGAAAAGAAGCAGCGGCGGGATGGATTTCGACTGCGAGCGTAACCACGGCAAAAGGGGCAAAAGAGAATATATAGTGCATGTCTTTGATGATCAAAAATATGAAACGAGGAGATAGCATCAGTGCAGCATTTCGAGACAGCGCTGGTGGGAATCGTCCAAAGAAAAAAAAAGATACAAAAAACGTCGTGCAAAAGGAGACAAAAGAATGCAGGCGAAGCACAGCATCGAGAAGACCAGCATCGCAGATAACCAAGAAATGTATTCCGTTTCGTAAATTGTGAACCCAAGCCAAAACCAAAACCAAGGAGATAAAACCACCGCCAAGGACCCGAGCACAGCTTGTCCAGTAGACCAAGAACCAAGGAAAGAAAAGACTACCCGGAAATTTCGTTTCTCTAATCAGCTAAAAATACAATTTGCTTTTTTTCAAGGGTTTGTCTTTTTTCTTTCTTCTCCTTTAGAAGAGGTTCTCGCTCCTGCGGCTGTTGCCAGATTGGTGCTTCTTGTCCTTGGGGTGAGCCTTGAAGGTTCCGTTCTTGCCGGGCTTGGTGGCGCCACCGGTCTTCATGGGCATCGACGGCTTAGTGGAAGTGGAATTGGAGCCAGGAAAGCCAGGCTTGCCGTTCTCGATGCCCTCCTCCTCGTCGGCGTCGCAGGAGTCGTCATCGCCGTCCTTGGCACCAGGGGTCGAGGGGCTGGAAGCGGGCTTGTCCTTCTTGCCAGCGTCCTTCTCGTCCTCCTCGTCAGCATCGCAGGAATCGTCACCGTCGTCCTTGGGAGCAGGAGTCGAGGGGCCGGAAGCGGGCGGGGTCTTCTTGTCATCGTTCGCCTTGCCAGTCTCCTTCTTGCCTCCGCTGCCGCCGGAAGAGCCGGTGTCCTTGTTTCCTCCGTTGCCACCGGAAGGACCGGTGGGAGCAGCGGCGGGAGCCGTGACGGTGACAGTGACGGTCATCGGCGGGGGGCACTCAGCGGCATTGGTGGGGGCGGCAGGCGCGCAGACCGGGCAGTTGTTGCCGCCGTCATTGCCGCCCTGGTTACCGCCGTCATTGCCGCCCTTGCTACCACCGTTACCACCCTGGCTGCCGCCGTTGTTACCACCCTTGGGCTTATCGTTGTTGTTGCCGCCGCCAGTGCCAGGGGAGACCTCGGTCTGGCCTGGCTTCTTAACAGTCATGGTACGGGTGCCCGTCGAGGTAGCAGTGCTGGTGGTGGTTCCAGAGTTGTTGGAACCGGGCTTGCCGCCCTTGGGCTTGTCCTTGTCCTGGCTACCGCCACTGCAAGCACCGTTGCTGCAAGGAACGGTGTGGACGGCGGTAACGGTAGCAGTCGAGTGCACAGTGCCGGCAACGGTGGTGGTGATCACACTGGGGGAGGCGCCGTCGCCACCGGGATTGACAGTGACGGTGACGACGCGCTGGGTAGTGCGGGTGATGATGGTCTCTTTGATCTCAGTCGACACGGTGGTCAGGACCTGGGGAGGCTTGCTAGAGCCAGCGCTGGCGGCGGTCTCCAAAGCCTTGGAGACGCTGCTCTGGATTTTGGGGACATCGGAAACGGGGCAGACGACGGTGGTCAAGACAGCAGTCTCAGTGATGACAACCTGGGAAACACCAGGCATCGACGTGGTCATGGTGGCAGGTCTTCCATCACGACCGGGGCAGTTGGTGACGGTGGGAGCGCAAGAGATGATTGTCTTGATGGCGGTGGTCTTGACAACAAGGGTGGTAGTCGCACCGCCGTCGGTAGGAGTGGGAGTCCCTGTGGGGGTCGGGGTGTTCACAGCAGGCTTGGAGCTGGCCACAGTGTTGGTGCTTGTCAGGAGAGCCTTGCTGACGCTAGACTGAACCTTGGGGACATCCGAGACGGGGCAGACAACCGTGGTGAGAACGGAGGTCTCAGTCACAAGAATCTGCGAAACACCAGCCCGGGAGGTGGCGTTCGCGTTCCTGCCGGTGGCGATGGTGCCATTGCGGGCGGGGCAGTTGGTGACAGTGGGGGCGCACGAGACGATGGTCTTCACCGAGGTAGTCTTGATGACCACGGTGGTGATGGCGGCGCCGTTGGTCGGAGTGGCAGTAGGCAGGGGGGTAGCGCCAGATCCGGTGCCGACACCGGGCTGGAAATTCTCGACCAGGCCGCCCGTGCCAACAGCGGGGCGGTTCTTCTCGATCAGGCCGCCCGTGCCGATAGCAACAGGCTTCGATTTCTCCGGGAGGGCGCCAGTGCCGACGGCGACAGGCCCCGTGGTCTCGAAGGCCTCTGCAGGCTTCGTGGTTGCCGCCTTTGAGCTGGTTGAGGAGCTGGAGCTCGAGATCTCCTGGCTGGTGTTGGCGCGACGGAAGTTGCGGAAGTTGACACGCGGGTGGGCGTGCTGGTGCGAATACGCAGCAGTGGCAGCGGTGAAAACGCTGAGGATGGTGAGCAACTTCATCTTGGCTGTTTGATGCGTGGTTGGTTCGTGTTGTTTGATGGTGTTTGTTGAAGTCGGGAAGGAGGTGGTGATTCTCGACGTTTCCCTAGTATGTCGTTTCAAGATCTCTCTCCGAGAAGTGTGATTCGCGTGCTGTCCAGGTAGGGGTATATGGAAGGTTGGCAAGGGAAAAAAGAGGGAAAGTCGATTCCACACGAGCAAGGTCAAAAGTTGGCTGGTGGCAGACACAGTTGCTCACACGCTATATGTTCAAAAGAAGAAGGATATAGGGGCTTCACAAGGAGGCAAAGAAGTGAACAGCTAGTTGATCCCGTCGCCTGACGTTGGAACTGGCTGGAAAAGGTTGATGCTTTGGACGCAAAGGCGCGGTCACAAAGCTAAAGGGGTAAAAAATAATGAATGGAAGGTTGGATGAAAGAATGTGAGGAACCTGAACGGCACCGTTTCAGAGAGAGAATGGAAAGTGAGGGTGAAGAAGGAAAGAGAGGGCAAGAGACGTGATGGCAAGGGAGGATCCTACGAGCCTTTTTAGTCTCGTAGCCGCGGCGGTCATCGACGTCCTGTGCCCTCGCCCTGCCAGGGAGCAGCTCATCAAGCCCGTTCGGGCAGCCATCCCGGGCAGCCAGGGGCAAGGGGGTGAGAGGGGTGGAGACCAGCAATGCGCGGGATGGTGGGTGGGACTGGGATGTGGGTGTGGCCACTGGACCAGGTGCCGTCTCACGAGTCCGGGCCCTGGTGCCGCGGGTCACGTCACCAAGCTCCAGCTTGGAGCCCGCTTGCTCATCAACATGAGGGAGCCTCCTCATCGCCAGCGCTCAGAACGGGTAATATTCGGCAGGCAGGGCACGGGGTGACAGCACGAGAACGACCCCAGAACGGCGCTCGCCGGCACAGGGCGGGCGTCGATCAACCACAAACCCAGCACAGGACGAACATGGCCGGGACGGGTTGGCAAGCAGGCGCTGCTCTTGGACGGACTAGAGGCTCTGGATCTGGCGTCTGGCAGTCGAGCCGGTACCTGTCTGTGCGTCTCGTGTGGGCGGCTGGCACAACAGTCAGCGGCAGCTCGAGATCTGGCACTCGCGAAATGGGCCGTCGGGGACCAATGGGTCGACAGCTGGCGAAGCGACTGGCGACTTGGCCATGTTGCGGCGAGCGCGCGCATGCAGGTACCCGACCAGGCCAGGCCTTCGTTTTTTTTTGGCGTGGGCAGCTTCAATTGTTTTGGTTGGACGACCGTCCGCTCGCAGCTGGCCCAGCTCGGCACTGCAAGATGCAAAGTTGAAATTAGAAGGGCGCCGCGGCCTCCTCCGCAACCTGTTGTCTGCCTGCAGCAGCGTTGTTTGCCGCAACGGCTCGAGCGCTGGTCCTGGTTGGGCTCCCCATTGATTGCTCGCAAGCCACAAAGCGCGGGCGTTGATGACTGGGCCGGCCGGCCTCCTTACCGAGCAATCCTCACGGGCACCAGTCCTTGAGAAAAAAGAAAAAAAAAAAAAAGAGGGACCAGAGGGGCGGTGCCGCTGCTGTCGGGTGCTCCTTCCAGGAACCCGAAACATGAGACGCCCACGGCCTAGCCAATCAGCGGCCGCACCCACCACAAATACGGTTAAGGGGCTCAGGAACAGAAAAAAAAAGAAAAGGGGCGCTCCGCTTTTTGGGCGACCCCACCTCGGACTAACCATCAGACGAAGGGAAAGAGGCTCACATCCGAATTCCACCATCCCAAAGAGCCTTTTGGCGCCTGTCGGGCTTGGTGCAAACAAAGGGAAAAGAAAAGTAATGACGACAAGAAGAAAAACCCCGATATAAACACAGCCCCAATGCCAATCACCATCGCACTAGAGCCGGCAGATAAAGCACGCCCATAGCATAACGACATAAATCCCGCACCCACCTGCTTATTCCAACTACGGCAACGCCGATCAGTCCCGGCGGCGGTTCCGGCCTGGCCCCGCGAGTCCCCAGTATTTCCTTCTTGTTCCACGTCTTTTTTTCCTGTTCTGCGGACGTTTCCCTCCCTCCCGATGCAGTAACTCTACCGAACCGGCCCTATTGACTTGACCTGACCCCCTACGTCACCTCAGCCTCTCCCGTGGCATCATCCCAGCCTCGGACCCGTCTCGCCATGTTCTGAGGTTGATTGTATTTTCTGGATCCCGGTCTCCTATTCCCTCTTCCCCTTGCCTGTCGCCAGCTGTTTGCCGTAAGTTCCCTGAGATCTACATACGACGTCGGCGGGGCAGCTGTTAGCGGGCGCGACACGACGCTCGCGAGTCCCGTGCTGGCTGCGTTCCCGAGCACACGGGATGAGATCGCCACCTACCCGCCCCTCGTGGCCGTGGTTGCGGCTTGCTACGTGCCGTGCCGGAGATTGATAATTTTCCCAACCTGGTAGCCGCAACCGGAATGATGTTGGCTCACTGCCGCTTGGCCGTTTCCAGTTCCATTGACGGCCGCCCAACTTGCTTCAGGTTGCGCAATGCCTGGCACACCAGAGATGGGCGAACACAAAAGTGTTGCGGTGTGCTGCTGCTGCTTGCAACAACCAACATGCTCACACATTGCGGCTCCGTACAACTGGGCTGTCGCATGTTGCCTTGCTTTGCCGCATATCCTGTGACACCAAGGCCACCAGGATTGGCTCCGCTGGATCCAATGTCACTCTCCCAACACACCTCGCTCGGCAGGAGGCCCGAATAAAAAAGGTCCAGTGCAACCGTGGGATGTTGGCAAGCGAAACGAAGGCCACCCAGCTGTTGCAGCTGTTGCAGCTGTTGCAGCTCGTCTCGGTTTACCACAGGGTGGGCTGCTCCCCGTGCGTGCGGAGATGAAATTTCCGATGGGCTGGAGGATCGACCAAAGGCTTGGCTTCCTTCCACTTTAGCTTATTCCTGCCAATGTGACATTGTCCCTCTTGATCATTCCTCAATCCCCTCTATCATTCTATTCCACCTTCTCTTCACACCCTAGCGCCGCACATGCCCGACCCCGACAGCTCAGCCAACTTTCCGTTCAGCTGGCGTCACACGTCATGCATGCAACTGGGAAATGAAGCACGTTCCATGTGAATTGGCGCCTGCCGGGGCCATCCTGACACGCCAACCCGAGAAGAGCGAAAAAGACGAAAAAAAAAAAAAAAAAAAAAAACACCTCACGGCAACATTGCCAAAAGCAACGCTGTAGAGACCCTAACCGCCCATCTGGGACCCAAAGCCGCTCTCACCCATGCGCCGCAGTGGAGGCCGCTACCCACCTCTGCCAGGGGCTCGCTTTGCAAGGAGGGCCTTGGTGATCAAAATTGCGTTTCACCAGCCCGAGCCAAGAGCCGGCGGGTCAGAGCCCCCACAAAGGCTTGGCGGGGGCTTGCCTTTCCGTGTGTAGATTGATTCTGAACTTCCTTGATGGCCTTCCATCCGGATGGATGACGAATCGCCGTGCATCGTAATCGTAATACCTCGCAACGCGGTCTCGTCGAGCAGTCGGGGCCCAGCCCCAGCTGCCTTACCGAGCCATAAACTCAGCCTCCCTCCGGACAACGCCGGGGAACGACAGGCCGGCCCTTCCTTGTCTCCGGGACCCTGACGACGATCACAATGCAAAACAAAGCTCTCGGTGCCTCGTCCATTTGCGCGCGCACCGCCCGCAGACAATGTTCCGATCTTGGATACCTTCCTTCTCACAGCCCCTGCCGAACTTGGCCCGCCCTCTGGCTGAGCCACGATCGTCCCCCTGGACCCGGCAAGCAGAGCTGGGCTGAACGACAAGCTGATCGGGAAGACGGGGGAGAGATCCAACAGGCAGGCGCAAAACACCGCAGTGCACGTTTGACGATCGCCTCTCATTTCCTGTGCATGTACGCGCCTGCTTTATTTGCAGCGCATGAACCTGGAACGTGCATAGCCTCCCAGCATTGCGCCACGATCCGCTCCAAGACGAACTCCCGTGTGTACCTAAGTGCCGACTTGTGTATGCCGTCTGCGTGCCCGTGCAAACCATGGATGGTTGCAATTTGATGCCGCACGTCAGCCCACGTCGCACTAGTGACAGACCCTGAGGAGGCGCCGTTTGGATGATGCCAACTCCCCTGGTGTCGGTGGTTGCGCTTCGTACGCGCATGTTCACGTGCAGTCTGAATGCTCATTTCCGCCGTCGACAACGCCTTGGACAATGCAGCAGCCAATCAAAGGCTCCTTGCAGATTCGAGGTTTGAAAATCTGCATCGCTAAACGTACGGGGGATGGTGCGGTGGGCTGTGTTGTTTGAAGATACACAATTCCCCTTGGTAGCTTGTTAGTTCACGTTTGGTTGTTTGCAGACTACCTCCACCTACGTACCCAGCCAGGTGGTTTGCTTACCGTCTCCATTTTGCATTCCATCCTACAGTGAATCAGGACAAGTCATTGCTGGCGAAACAAGCGCCTTCGTAATGTTGCATTTAAATGCTAAGCAAGTATGCGGGTATGGTTTTTGTATGCGGGATGCCCGGTTGATGGGCAAACTCCCTCGAGGTCTCCGGACTTTTCTGTAATCCCTCCGATATGTTGAATCCCCTTTCGCCGTTGTTAAAACCGCTCCCAACTGCCAAAACACCGATTCCCGGAGACTTCTACTTTTTTGTCCCATAGACTAGACCAACACTAGTCCCAGTGATGAGCTGGATAAACGCCGCTGTTGAAGTCGCTCGCCGAAATCCCAAAAAGAAACCATGACAAAGGAAGTGAAATAAGGGCACGGCACCCTCGCCTCAAAAAGAAAAACCTGAAAGATCTCTGCGCACGAAGGGAAGAGTGCTGGGTCGAGCCCCGCTTCCGCCAAGCTCTCTTGTTTACTTGGAGTACTTGGCGCGGAAGTACTTGGCGGCGTTGACCATGTTGGTCAGCGCCTCCTTGGTCTCCTTCCACTGGCGGGTCTTGAGACCGCAGTCGGGGTCGATCCAGAGCTGCTCCGGCTTGAGGTATTGGAGCATCTCCTCGATGCGGTCCTTGATCTCCTGCTCGCTGGGGACACGCGGAGAGTGGATGTCGTACACACCCGGGCCGATGTGGCGAGGGTAGGCCTCCTCGACGAAGACCTTGAGCAGCTTGGCGTCCGACTTGCTGTTCTCGATGGACAGAACATCGGCGTCAAGGGCAGCGATGGCGTGGAAGAAGTCCTGGAACTCCGAGTAGCAGAAGTGCGAGTGGATCTGAGTCGGGTCCTCGACACCACAGGTCGACAGCTTGAAGGCCTTGACGGCCCACTTGAGGTAGGCATCACGCTCCTTGCCGGAGCGCAGCGGCAGACCCTCACGCAGGGCCGGCTCGTCAACCTGGATGACGTCGATGCCGGCCTTCTCGAGGTCGACAACCTCGTCGCGCAGAGCCAGGGCGAGCTGCTCGGCCTGGACCGACTGGTGAACGTCGTCACGGGGGAACGACCACCGCAGGCACGTGACCGGGCCGGTCAGCATGCCCTTCATGGGCTTCTTTGAGCAGCTGACAGCGTACTTGCTCTCCTTCACAGTCATGGGAGCCGGGCGGGAAATGTCGCCGACGATGATGGGAGGCCGCACGCAGCGCGAGCCGTAGCTCTGCACCCAGGCGTGAGTGGTGAAGGCATAGCCGTCGAGGCGCTCGCCGAAGAACTGCACCATGTCGTTGCGCTCAGGCTCGCCGTGCACAAAGACGTCCAGGCCCAGCTCCTCCTGGATCTTGACGTTGTTCTCGATCTCCTCCTCGATGAACTTGTCATACTGCTCAGCCGAGATCTCCTTCTTGGTGAGCTTGGCACGCTGAGCACGGATCGTTGTGGTCTGGGGGAACGAGCCGATGGTGGTGGTGGGGAACAGAGGCAGGTTCAGCTTCTTCTGCTGCGCCGCAATGCGGACG
The DNA here is from genome assembly GCA_003049425.1 of Magnaporthiopsis incrustans. Taxonomy (NCBI): domain Eukaryota; kingdom Fungi; phylum Ascomycota; class Sordariomycetes; order Magnaporthales; family Magnaporthaceae; genus Magnaporthiopsis; species Magnaporthiopsis incrustans. Next base: position 122,362 of record PYSR01000024.1, read on the forward strand.
GGGAACTCCGACTTGCGGTTGTAGTCGGACTCGACAATCTTGGACTGCCTCTCCTTCACCTTGGGGTCGTTGGTGCGGGCCGAGGTGGCACGGGCCTGCATCGACTTGGCGTTGGCCTCAAGCTGCTCGCGGACCGATGCAGGGCCGTCAGTCACGGCCTTGGCGATGATGGCAACCTCTACAGCCTTCTCAGACGCGAACGAGAACCAGTCAAGGATCTCGGCGTCGAGCTTCTTCTCACTAGCCAGGGTGTGGGGGGTGTGCAGGAGCGAGCTCGAGGTGGCAACAATGACACGCTCCTTGCCGAGCTTCTGGATGGCACTCTCGACGGTCTCGATAGCACGCTTGAAGTTGGTCTTCCAAATGTTGCGGCCGTCGACGACACCGGCGGAAAGGATGGTCTTGGGGCCGAGGGCGCCAACGACGGCCTCCAGCTGCTCGGGGTTGCGGACGAGGTCGATGTGAACGGCATAGACGTCCTTGGGGACGGCCTCGAGGTTGTGGACAATGTCACCAAAGTAGGTGGCAAAGACCAGCTTGGGGATCTTGTCGCCCAGGCTGGCAAACTTCTCGTACGTGGGCTTGAAGGCAGCCTTGGTCTTGGCGGGCAGGTCAAAGACGAGGACGGGCTCGTCGATCTGAACCGTCTCGGCGCCAGCGGCCTTCAGCTGAGCGAGGAGCTCTTCGTAGATCGGAACCAGCTTGTCGAGCAGGTCGATGGGGTCGACGGTCTGGTCACGGTCGGCCTTGGCCAGGTGGAGGAAGGACACGGGTCCAACCAGGACAGGGCGTGTGGCAATTCCGGCCTCCTTGGCCTCCTTGAACTCGGCAACGGCCTTGGGGTTGGCCGTCAGCTTGAAAGTCTGGTTGTTCTGCAGCGTCGGCTTGACGTAGTGGTAGTTGGAGTCAAACCACTTGACCATCTCCAAGCTGGGAACATCGACGCCGTCCTTCTGGTGGCCACGGCCCATGGCGAAGTACTCGTCAACAGGGTTCAGCTTGGAGCTGGAGTAGCGGTCGGGGACGGCCTGTCCGTCAGGTCGCTTGCGTTAGTGTCACCAAAGTCGAGAGCTGCTATTGGAAGAGATGGCTTTTTTATGGGAATGAACTGGTACTCACACCGAAGTCCTGGATGTGGGAGAGAACCTGATCGTACAGGGCAAAGTCATTGCTGGGGATGATGTCGACGCCGGCATCCTTCTGGATCTTCCAGTGTGCGAGCCTCAGCCTCTTGGCCTCGGCCAGGAGCTCATCTTGGGAGATCTTGCCGCCCCAATCTGGAGTTGGCGTCAGCAAAGCGTTCTAGCTCGGAGAACATGTTTGCCAAGCGAGGGCGTATGGTGAATCTCTCAAAACATACAAGCTTCCGTGGCCTTCTTCAGGTCACGGTTCACGCCCATGCGGGGGAAGCCGAGGATGGCTGATTGAACCATGCTGGGCAGTCTGGGCTGCTGTCAGTAAGACGAAGCTGATGTGCGGGTGGACAGCAGCTGGGGCGTAGAAGAAAACGGGACTCTGGACGAGGTAGGAAGGGAAGGAAACAAGGTGGATGAAAGAGAGTGGGAGGGAGAGGGAGTTGAGGAACACGAGAGATGCGGGAGGATGAGAGCTTTGTGCAGTGGGGTCCGCCTTAGAACTTTCGATGGTATTTTTTTTAGGGACGTGGGTGTCCGGGCGCCACGTGTCAGGGCCAGTCAGAGCTGCCCGAGCTCAACTCACTTTGGTTACGAATTATTCAAGCTCTGCAGCGTTGACCTTCGATACCCACTTGATGAAGGCGGCTGTCTTTGGATCCGGGGGCCAATCGAGCCCTCGCCTGCTCCTTTTTAAACAGTGGCTGTTTGTGCTTGAGAATTATGGGTGGTGGTGGATATAATGCGTATAGTAAAGGAGGGACAACTTTGTTAGAAGAAACGGGCTACCCTTTGTATGCCCAGTAGCTGTGCCTTCAGCGTAGTTGTAGGGGACCTCCGGTCGCAAATCGAAAGCGGGGTAAGTGGCGGTGTTTGATGATTGACTCGACGTAACGCGGGGCAAAAGTTTTTGTTGGGGCGCTGTTATTAAAATGGCATGTGATGGCACCAGCACGTAATCGTGCCAGCGGTATGTACTAATTCTTTATTGGAGGGGTCATTGAGCACAGATTTAGTGGTATGTCTGCTTTTCTGTTCTTCTGTCCTTTCCTGTTTCTTGCAGCTTTCCTGTTGCCTATGATCTTCCTATTTCTGTAGTTGGTGTTCGTCCGGACTGGGGATGCATCACCAACTTGCCCACCCCCCACCGGACCTCCAATGGCTGGTGGCACGGCCCAGTCCGCAAATACGACTGAGTAACGGGTGGTGGGGCTAAAGTAACCGACAAGACACCAGCTGCTTCGCTTCTGCATTTATGGTTCTGACTGGAGTCAAAGCTCCTCAACCCTCCACCCGTAACCGATAAAAGTGAAGGTTGGATCCCCGCATGCTCCACACAGCTACCGTGAAAGGCAAGTCTTGTGGCTGTCAAAGGGCGGTCACTGCCCGCTGGCGGGGTTACCTGCGGTCCCTTTGAAGCACCACCAGGGTCGGTGTGGGATTGAAGCGAGACGCTTATGGGTTCTGCTAAGTCAGGGACTGGTGCAGCGCCAAGGCCCCAAGGTCTCTAGCTGCAATGCTGCTGCAGTGCAAGGCCGACGTGGTGCCACCGGACCCAACAGAAAAGACGCGTGCTCGGCCGAAGCGCACCTTTGGCAATACTTGTTTGTCCATGCACATCTCCATCGCGCCACCCAGGCACCTCACCCGGGCTCCCAAGTCGTCAAGACATATATTCGTAGACGATCATTTCCAGTTATCATGGGGATATACAAAGAAAGTACAGCAAGAATAAGAGAAATCCAACGAAGTATATAAGCTGTGAGTGTCCTAACCGAGCAGAACAGCGTCACACTGGGCCGAATCCAAATGCCGCAGCAAAACCTCCTGGAGGGCCGCCTTGCTTTTCGTTATAGCTGGCACAAGAGGCCCGACCTGCTGCAGGTTGCCCCTCATACTCTCCAGGTGGCTGCTCATTTGTTGTGAGAGCCTGAGAAGCTCATCGTCGTCCAAATCCTGCAAGATTGTCAGTATATCAACTGTCGACACGTGTGACGGGTGGGATGGTGAGGCAGCACCAACCTTGTAAATGCTGCCTGCCTGTCTCTCGGCCAAGATCAGGCCTCGGTCGTCATTGAACAGACCAGTGGAAGGGAGCTCGTGGCCTTGGATTTCCGGCGCCAGTACGTGGGATGATCTCAGGGTCTTCTTCCATTCCCGCGCCTCGTCTCTCGCGTTCGTCTCCAGCCTCCGTAGGGTCCTGTAATCTTTCTCCAGCAGCCGTTCCTCCTTCTCTACCTCGGCCTTGAGCAGCTCCACGGCGTGAAGGGAAGGGTTGAGCTGATCCTCGAGCGCCTGTGCTGCGTCCACGGCACGCTCGTAATCCAGCTCTACCTCGTGGCCGGACCTGAGCTGGCCTGCTGACAAGGAGGCGCCGCGGCCAATCCCTCCTCCGGCGGCCAGCGTGGGTGGTGGAAATGGCAGACCTCTCCCTAGTTTTCTCTGGATCCTGCCGCACACCGCCGAGAGAATGGAGGAGGCAGCCTCTTGGCGTCTCTGAGTGTCACGAAGATGGTACAGGACGGGGCGCTGCGCATCGAGCAATATGGCTCTCACGGCGTCGATAGAAACCGCGTCAAGTGGGGCCCATTTGGCGGCAATCTTCGATCGTGGCACCAGCTGCATGCGCTCTTGGATGTACTGGTACTTGGAGTCGAATGTTGGCCCTGGGTGCCCACCCGCTCCAGCTCCCTCTTCCGCTGCGTCCGCGGCTTGTTTTGATGGCCTCTTTTTCCTGGGACGGGTAGCGGCGTCTGGCTCTGCGTCTGTCTCCGCCGTTCTTTGTTCCTGCTCCTGGCTGCCTGCAGCCTCTGGTTCTGATGGACGCCGGCGCCTGCGCATGGGCTGTCCGCCTGGTGCGGTCTCCGTCTCTCCACCTGCTGCTGGGGATCTCTCTGCTCCTGCCGCTTTGGGTGGCTCCCTGGCCTGCTGTCCAATCAAGGATGGACGCCCACGTTTCTTCTTTGGATCTTTTTGTGGTCCGGAGGGTGGGCGTGTCTGGTTCCGGGTCTCTTGTACAGATAGGCTGGTGAGAGAGGGTCGGCCGCGCTTCCTCTTAGGGGCGCCTGCCGCCTCGGCGGAAGACGACTCGGCAAGATTCTCTGATCCCGAGGCGGAAGGGTTGGCGGCTAGGGTGTGAGACGATCTCTTAGACCGCCTGACAGGGGCCCCACCATTTTCAGCCTCTTGCGAGACCTCTGCGCTCTGCTGTGTCATCGCTGACGCCTTCTTCCTGCCCCGTGGTTTTCCCGCGCCGGGGCCATCGGCCGACTCGTTCGCATGCGCTGGGGGAGGGTCTGGCTCGGGACTCGGCTCGGTTTCGGCGGCGGCGGCGGCTTTCGCCGACGGTCTGCCTCTTCTCTTGGGCGCAGTAGCAGCAGCTGGGTCGACATGATCCTCCACAGCAGGCGCGGCGCGAGCCGGCCTACCCCTCTTCTTCGGTCCAGGGGCACTGTCCCCAGCGCCGTCTTCGGGGGCAGGATCCGCTGTCTCGTTGGGGCGACGCCGCTTGCGCGAGCGCAATTTGCCTTCGGATTCTGTTTCAGGAGCAGCGGTCGGCGCAGTGGCGGGCTGGCGCTTCATCGCGCGCCGAGCTCGAGCAATCGACGCGTCGGCGACATCTTGCGACGCGTCTGGCGGCTCGCGGGTGCGCTTCTGAGCTCGCGAAGCTGGAGGCTAGGCGGTTAGGGGTTAGAAAGAGCAATGAGACGAAGAGAGCCAAGATCTCGACTTACCATTACAGCAAAAGCACTTCGAGGTTTGAATACGCTGCGCTGCTTGTGAACGACAGTGGAACAGCGACGGCATCGCGGCCTCCTTCACGTCAACTCGCAGCTAGGCCAGCGGTTCCCACTTTAAAGCGGGGCAATCCGACGGTCGCATTGGATCGCGTAACTTCAGCTTTTGAAGCTCTGAGCTATGGCGCAAATGTGGCATTTGTGGCTGGTAAGACTCTGTGATTTGCATCTCCCCGAACTGGCCCGCTCTGCCGCATTGTTGGGGTTGAGTCTGGAGTCGCGCGCGCTGTCCATTTCTCAAGGGTTGCGATCAATAAACAACAGCTCTTTAATTCCCCCGAGTTTCTGTCACCAGCGTGGTGACTGTGCCGCTCAAAGTCGCATTTTTTTCTTTATTCTTTAGGATCCGTTGATTCTATTGTCCTTGGGTCTTCGTTTGTCTCGCCTCGACGAAGGTCAGGCTAGGGCGATTGTATCGCGTGGCCCCTGGATCTTCTAGGCAACCGTGCCCGCCGCAGAAGTGCTTGCTTTGCCGAGCTGCTAGCAGCTGAACCCCGAACCCCTCACGCCGCCTTACACCATCCGCGGGCTGCTTTTAAACTCAGACAGTCGAATCCCCTCGACTTGGACACTCCATCTGTCCAGCGATCCCCATTTTGGTTCCATCTTGTTCCGCCAGCCCATTTACCATGCGCCTCTCCACATCCCTGGTGCTGGCGCTCCCAGTGCTCGGCGCCTCGGCCGAGGGCGCCTTTGACCAGTACAAGGCCAAGTTCCAGAACTTCCTCGGTCAATTCGGCGCTTCCATTCCGGGCTCCGCCCCGGCCGCCGAGACGGTGCCGCCGAAAGACACCAAGGCTGCACCCAAGGAGGCCGTTCCTGCGAAGCCTATCGAGGTCTTCACCATGGAGAACTGGAAGGATACGCTGTACGGGCCGGTCAAGCCCGAGGCGCTGGAGCCCGAGGAGTGGTGGGTGATGGTTACTGGCCGTAACAAGACCTGCTGGGGTACGTAGCGTCCGAAATCCTCTCGTCATCATCCCCTAGTAGCATGCTATCTTGTCCTAGGGCCGCATCCGCTGACGGGTTTGTCTTCGTCCTCCAGGCCGATGCGAACAGGCCGAGGCTGCATGGAACGAGACCGCACCCAAAATTGCCGCCCTGGCCAATTCGCCGCACCTTGGCTTCCTTAACTGCGAGGACAACGCGCTGCTGTGCACCGTATGGTCGTGCTCGGCGCCGTCGATCTGGACCTTCAAAATGCTGCCGGCCCCCGCCCCGGTCGAGATCGTCATCAAGCGTCTGTCCCACAACACCACCACTCCCCAGACCATCATGGACCTCTACGAGGAGGGATACGTCAAGGGAAACAAGGAGGGCTGGAAGGTGAACGAGAGCGTGTTCCACCCCTTCAACGGCAAGTTTGCCGAGCTTGGCCTGAGCGTCCCGTTCGCCTATGTCATCTGGTTCTTTACGGTTGTGCCCAACTGGGCGGTGATGTTGGTTGTGTCCTTCATCAGCCGCAGCATGATGTGAGTTGCAGTAGCCTCCTTCTCTGCACCGACCGATTTCGCGCCGATGATTGGTTCAGCTTTGTGATGGGCCTTTGTTGACTGAATCTTGGCGGACAGGAACCGCCGTATGCAACCGCCCCCGGCAGCCCAGGCAGCCCGCCGAGGTGCTCCTGCGGGAGATGCGGCCGGCCCCAGGTAAGCTATGGCGCCAAGTGGTGAGCTACTCCCGTGGCGCGCGTGACACCTCGTTCGTATGGCTGCAGCCTAGGGTTGCGTAGGTGTGAGCGTCGGGGTGTATGGAGTTGTCTGCGCGGCCGACTGGATTTTTCATTTTTCATTTTGGATATCAATTAATGCGTGCCAACTCCGGCTGGGCAGGATGGGCATGTGCGGGCTGGCTAGACTCGTTGTCCAGCGTATGAATCTACGAGCGGGTTTCTTGTTCTGTTGAGCACTTAGTAATAGGTTATTGCCCGACGGGGACATTTCTACTGTTGTGGGCAGAATGATGGGCACGACCATTTTTATCCTATTTTGATTCAGGGCTGCTTTTCGCAGATGGCTTGCAGGTTCCGCAGGCCATCTAGGACCTGTTCCGATAGCCTAGGGTTGGCAAGACGGCCGTAGCGGAGGTCGCTGAGATCGCCGACCATCTGCTGGATAGATTGGAGCACCTCAGCCTCTTCGTTTTGGAGGTCCTGGGTCTGGCGCTCAAGAGCGGCAGCAGCAGCTTCCATGTCGGTCACGACAGAGCTGAGAGTATGCCGTGATGGCTCGGCCTTTCTATTGGCTTCCGAGGCTAGCAGCTGATAAGAGGGCGACTGTCAGCGCCCTGCGCACGTAGACGAAGAGAAAAAGACAGCGGCTCTCACCACTTTTTCGACCTCGTCCTCCGGGTCGATCTCGTCAGCCGCAGCGCTCAGCTTTATGCGGGCAACCTGGCGGCGAATGGCCCTGGCGTGCTGGCCAGCCTCGGCATCAATGTTGTCGACAACGTCATCGACGATGCCGTTGCGTTGGCGCTGCAGGTCCCGATACAGGGTGCGCACCTGGGGCGACGAGCGCTGGGCCGGCGGGAAGAATGACCTGAACTCGTCGAGCGAGACGATGGTGGGGAGCTGGGCGGGGACGAGGAGGTAGTTGCTCAGGATTGTTGATTCGGTGGGTGCCATTGCGAGGGGTGTTATTCTATCTGCCCTGCTTTCTGTTATCGTGTGTCTCTCACGTTGTAACAATTTTTTTTTGAATCAGAATTGAGCATGCCTACCTACTACCTATTTGCAGATCATCCAATGTCACTAAGTCGTTCCTTCTATAAGTACGCCAGGCAGGGATCGTAAGTGGATGAGCCTTGATTCGCTGGGCACGCGTTTGCGGCGCCTCACGCAAGCGCGTCGGGATTTTGACGTGTTGAGTGGGCCACGGTCTCCCATCCGAGCGTGATCCCGTGACACCCTTCGTTGACGCTCGCCCGCCGCAATTTTGCCCGGACGACATATGCTTTCAGCCCGACACTCGACGGCAGATAAACCCCGCGGGTCCAAACTTGGTAGCCTGTAATTAGACACCGCATCGCCGTTCTTGACTGCTCGCCGCGGGTCGCAAACATCCATTTTTGACGCCGGTCTCCGACACGTGGACCGCCGGGCTGCCTCACGCGTTTCGTCCACTCTTCTGTCCTGTCGCCGCCAGCAACCTGTCTTGGCCGCACCGCTCACAAACAGGACGAGGAAAGCAAATAGCCAAGATGCCACCGCAGAAGCAGACGGGTCCTCCTTTCAAGGAGGAGGAGCGGGTGTTCTGCTTCCACATGGACATGCTCTACGAGGCGCGGATCCTTGAGGTGCAGGCGGCCGAGGCCGGCGAGGGCGGCTCCGCGGGTGGCTGGCAGTACAAGATCCACTACAAGGGCTGGAAGAACACGTGGGACGACTGGGTTCCCCAGGACCGCGTGCGCAAGTTCAACGACGAGAATAAGGAGCTGGCCTCGCAGCTGCGCGAGCAGATGAAGTCGCAGCAAAAGGGCTCCAAGGCCGCCGCCTCGGCGGGTGCCAAAAGGGCGGCCCGCGGCGCCGCCGGAGCTGCCGCCGCCAACGGAGGGTCCGACTTCAGCTCCATCCGTGGCAGCGAGGAGAGGACTGCTGCCCACACCACGTCGAGCGGCAGGGGGCCGAGGCGGGCGCGCGACTACGATCTTGAGCAGGTGAGTTTTTGAGTTTTGACCACAAAACCGTGATACTTGTTTGGTGTTGCTTTTTGGTTGGCGTTTTTTTTTTTTTTGTCTTTATTCTTTATTTCTTGCACTCTCTTTCGGGGTGGGTGCTGTTTGTGCACCCCGCCCTTTTTACCTTTTGTTTCCTTTATCCTTTTGTCCTTTCTCCGTTGGCCGATTGGACTTGCGAGAAACAAAGAACGCAGCGGGAAAAAGGTCACCGGGCATTCTCAACTGCGCTCTGAGAAAGGAGTCAGACCGGTGTGAGGCGCAAGTGAGGGAGCACATATACAGCTGCCCGCGGAAAACGCTTCACTCCCCTAGATTCCTCCGGCGTCCAGTCATTTTGTCAGTGACAAACAGGGACGCAATGCCATGTCTTGCTCGTCTCACGCAGTTCGTGTGCAAGTGGGAGGGTAGGCCCTGGGAATCCCATATCCTCTTCGTTGCTGCCCTTTGATAGCATTTGCACCCGGTTGGGTCGAAGTTTGTCCACTGGTTTTGCACGCCTTTCGAATCTCAGGGGACCACTGCCGACTCCTCCCGGGGGTAGTACCTTTCACTCCCACAAGGCCTTCCACCTCCCACCTCCCACTTCCCACCTCCCACACTGGACTACCCACCCACACTCTCAACTTCCGCAACTCCCACAAATCCAATCTTGCACCTTTTACGCATCCCGCATCCCGCGCCTTTAGATTTTGTTCTTTCGCTGTCCCAAAAGAAGAGATCAACCCTCTCGCACGCGCCCTTGTCACAAACCTCGCAACCATGGCTCCCAAGCGGACGTGGGAGGAGGAGTTCGTCGCCAAGGAGGCGCGATACGCCAAAAACGCCACTGCTCGGAACCACCTCTCGAGCCTCCCGCCGCCGGACTACAAATACGTCGACAAGGAGCGGTTTCTGTTGGACCACGACAACCGGTTCTACAGCCGGCCCCAGCGCCAGCGGCGCAGGGGACGCCACCCCAAGCTCGCCGGCAAGAAGGAGTCAAGCAACTTCACGGACCGGCTCGAGGCCTACTGGGAGGAGCTGCCCCATCACGTCAATATGCCCCTCGCGGGGCTGGCGCGGCCCGACCACGTGTTTAGGAGGATAAAGAAGCTGAACCATCGTCTCTTCGGCCCTCTCGAAGCCCTCCCTGCTCCCGCCGAGGACGGCGAGTTCCAGCTGGCGCCGGAGATTCTCCAGAATCGGGGGCAGCTCCCATCTCCCCCGCCCAACCTAGATGACCTTCAGCCCAGCCTCACCAGCATATCGGAGAAAGAAATCCAGACACACCTCCCTGAACAGTTCTCCAGCGAGGTACTTATCTCCGAATAGGTGGCACATAAGTCACTTTCTGACCTTATCCTTTTTGATTTCAATTTTTTCCTTTCGCGTCTTCCATATTTCTCAATCTCCTTTGTTTCCTTTTTTTTTTTTTCTTTTTTTCGGTGGTGCATGCTTTTTTATATATGCGCACCCCTGCTCAGAGCTCGCATCTGACGTAGTGGCCACCATACAGGAGGAGAATTTCCAAAACCGGCCATCTATCAAGCTGGTCATGCCCGACCACCTCAAGGCCATGCTCGTCGACGACTGGGAGAACATCACCAAAAACCAGCAGCTCGTCCCCGTCCCCCACCCGCATCCTTTCGACAAGATCGTCAAGGACTATGTCGAGTGGGAGCTCCCGCACCGCCCTGATGACTCCGCCGAGAAAGATCTCCTCGAGGAGACCATGTCTGGTCTGCGCGAGTACTTCAACAAGGCTCTCGGTCGCATCCTGTTGTACAAGTAAGCCCCTGCCATTGTTTTCGTTTCCCCTTGATATCTTCCGCAATTGTCTGACATGCAACCCCGACGCGCAGGTTCGAGCGCACACAATACCTCGAGATTCGAGAGCAGTGGGAATCTCCATCTGAGGATGGCCACAAATGTGCCGCGGACACGTACGGCGCGGAGCACCTTCTTCGTCTGCTAGGTGAGTTGGCCTCATTCCTCGCCATATATATCCGGAGCACATTCTTTCCATCCGATCCTCCCGCTTTTTTCCCCCTCCTGCTGACCTAACCCCCTCCAGTGAGCCTCCCTGAGCTCGTGGCACAGACCAACATGGACCAACAGTCCGTCAACCGCCTCCGCGAGGAGATCTCCAAGTTCACCAACTGGCTCGCCAAGAACTACGCCAAGTACTTTGTCAGCGAGTACGAGACACCCAGCCAGGACTACATTGAGAAGGCTCGCAGCAGCTAGATGTGCCGACTTCGCTCGTTCTGCTAGGCACCACACACTCTTTCACACCTGCCTTCGGTGTACCAGGTGCTTGCCACAACTATCTCGCACAGAGACCTATCTACCTGCCTGCCCTCGCGAGGCCACGGGGTGCCTGACGCCTCCATTCATTTTGGCTGCAGTACCAGACCAGCTGAGCAAGTCGATGACTGCTCGTCGGTATTGCTTGTCCTTTCCGACCGTCTCCCCGACAATCTTGTCGACGCTAGCTACCCAGCATTCCGTGGCCGATCAGCGGCACCCACGTCTATGACGCATCTATAATGCCAACCGACTATCAAGAGCTCGGCCATCTGCGTATCGCCGCTCCAAGTATGATGAGCATCACAACCGATACTCTATTTCTTCTCTTTGAATCGCGACCTCTTTTTCCTCCCGTGGGACGGTCTAGTAGAGGACTCCCCTAGGACCTTTTAGCAGGGGGTTATCATGGAAGAACTTGGCCGGCAACCCCTAATCTTGAGTTATTTACACTTTTTTTTTTCTTTCTGTACCGTATTTTCTCTTTCACATTTTCCCCTTTTCCTCTCTTCAAATTCTCGTTTCAGCCTTCTTTCATCAAACGCACGGCGCTAGAAGGCACGGTTGATCACTAGGGCAGACGGGGGCATAACAGATTTCGGTACTGTCGATAGAGCTTCTAGTCTACTCTTGGGTCTTTAGTACCCGTCCTCGAGCTTAAGCTTGAGCCAGTGAACACGAGAATGATCCTATCTTGGGGGTGATTTTGACCCAACATCCGGGATGAACACGGTCAAGAGCAGTGGGATATATACCAAGCGTCTGTGTGCAAGTGTTGTACAGAAGGTGCGGCTAAAGGCATGAGCAAGTAAAAAAGGGGGTATGCGCAGTCTCTGTGTGGTGATCCCATTGATCATCGCCATCGCATTGATTCTCTTTGCCATGTCCACCGCAAAAAAACACAACATCATCGGGAAGACGTCAGGCGCAGCTCTATGGCCGCCCCCAAATTCCCACACATGCTGATCCGAAGCCAGGAAACGATACGCTGGCGACCTGGCCGTGTTGCGGCGGTGATCACGCCCAAGATAATGCGTCTTGCTCTGCTCCTAGCCAAAGCCCGCCCGTCCCCAACGCCGACTCCCATCCTCTTGGTGCAGTAACCAAGCCCCTTCCTCCCTTTCGACTTTCACCTCGGCGGCACGGCCCTCTCGACAACATACCCCGGGTCCGGCGTCCGCTCGGCCTTGAGCTGCGCCTTGGTCTTTGCGGCCGCCACCTCGTCGACGCGGACGAGCTCCTTGACCTTCATGATCATGCCCGCCACCTGTGCGCTGACGGGGTGGAACACGGTCGAGCCGCGCCGCCGCAGGCCCAGCGCCATCAGCACGCCGCGCGTGCGCTGCGGGAGCCCGATGGCGCTGCGGTGTAGGCGGATTGCGAAGAAGGCCATTTTTTCTTCTCTCTTTGTCTCCCTTGCTTCCTGACAATCACCAAGTGTCCCGATCCTCCCCCTCTCCAAGCCTTTCCCGTTTCCGCTCCCACAGAGAGGAGGATGCGGCGGGCGACTTTTCTTGAGGGAAGCGGTGGTCTCGTCGTCGTCGTTGTTGTTGTCTTCTCGAGCCCAATCGATTATCCTAGGAAGAGGTCGTGTCGAACCGCGTGTATGCGCCGAGGTGAGAAGATGGATGGCTGATGGTCGATATTCTTGCGGCCAAAGTCAACGCCGGCTTGTTGGATCGGCCAGCGGGGAGCCAGCAGTGGCGGCGTACGATGGCAATGCCGCTGACGGTGCCTTTTCTCTACGTCGCAGGATTGATTATATAGAGCCCGCTTGAACGTCTCAGACGCCGAGGTGGTTGGAAAAGAGCGGCGATTGGGCGGTCGCGCGGGGCGCAAATTGTCCGACGTCAAAATCCAAGGTCCCAGCTTCAATGCACTCCAGCAAAATCCCACAGCCCGCCCCGCCGAGTTGGGATGGTCCGTGCGCTGATCGTTACTTTTGGCTCAACCGCCTCATTCCTCATTGAGCATAGGGACATCGAGACCCAGTCAAGCTCCGACTCCGGCCCCTTCCGGCTCCGACTCTTATTCGGGCTATTTCCCCGATCTTGAAACCGGCTTCCCTAGAGCCTCTTTATATGCGTGCAGTGCAAGGGACATCTGGGGCGATGCTTCGAAGGTCCACCATCACATCGACATGTTCCCTTGCTCCAATTGTGCATGGTTCAGTTTTCGACACTCTCCGATCCCGGCCTCTCGTTCTGTAGGCCAACCTAAACGGGGTGCATGGCACGCGACCACCGCCGCAGCAAAGCATAGCAAGGCCATCACTACACGACACCAACTCGTCGAGCATGCATTTCACACGGCCGATGAGTTAACGAATAATCAGGCTTTCGATTGAAAATCGGCTATAAAGCACAGTTCGTACGCCCTTGGTCTTCTCTACTCTCCCGCGCCATAGCAATATCCCATGTCCGATGCTACCCAGCGGATACCACAGGGTGCCGGACTCGCCCAGATTTATATCTCATTGACCGTACAATAATCTCGTCGTCACACTCCCGAGCTGCCCCAGGAAGATAGGTAAATAATTCCCGTGAGAATCTCCCTCCTCCCTTACATCTGGACCTCGACACGTCCCTCAGCACCGGGCTGGCCCTGGTTGAGGGTGGGCAGGAGGTAGGTGATGTCATCCCACGGGTGGCGGTAGAGACCAGTGCGCAGCCTCTTCTGGTCAAGGTAGTGCGCAATCAGGCCGATGCTGCGGCCAAGCACGAACAGGCCGTTCAGGACACCCATCTTCAGGTAGTCCTCTGCCTCCTCGGCGCTAAAGGCACCGCAGTTGCGGAGAAGGTCCACAAAGCAGACGGCGATGCAGCCGTCGACGTTGAGGATCAGGTTGTCCTTCTTGGACGTGGTGACAGTCTCCACCGCGAGAGCGTAATCCAGCAGCTTGTGGCTGGGGAACTTGGCCAAGACGTACTCCTTAACCAGCTCTACGCGGAGATCCGGGTTGTTGCGCGACTTGACACGGTGGCCGATTCCGGGAATGAGCTTGTTCTGCTTGCGCATCGTGTCGACAAACTCACGTGGGCTCAGGCCCTTGTCGCTGGCCTTGGTGAACTCCTCGGCGGCGCCGTCGAGGGCACCACCAAAACGAGAGCCGATCGTCAGGAGACCCGAAACGAGCGCGCTGATGAGATCCTTGCCCGCACGAGTGGTGATGATGGTGTTCATGGCACCCGAGACGGCCGGACCGTGATCGGCCGTGAGCATGAGCACCATCTCGAGGAACTTGGAGGCGTAGTCAGGCAGACGGCGGCGGAACCACAGCAGCGACATGACACCGCCGATGCCGATATCCTCCTTGAAGACGTCAGAGATGGGCATTCCAGCGTAAAGCAGCTCCTGCCCACGGTCGTCCGAGATTGTGGAGATGAAGGCAGCAGGCTTGCGGATCAGGCCCAGCTCCTGAGCCCACGAGTAGTCGATGGGGATCTTGGGCACGGCCGGCTCGGCCTGGGGCTTGATGGTGCCATCCTTGACCAGCTTCTGGTAGACCGACGCAAGGACCTTGGGCATATCCTCGAAAGTGTCGGGGACGTGGAAGCCAGCCTCCTTCATCGACTTGTTCTTGGTGGCAGCCGTCTCGAGCTGCGAGTTGGCGAAGGCGCCGGCGTGGCCGAACTGGACCTCCGTCTTGAACATGCTGGCGCACGTTCCGATGGCCCAGGCAACAATGGGCTTGGTGATGACGCCCTGCTTGACGGCCTCGATCACCTTGTACTCCTCGACACCTCCGACCTCACCGAGGAGCAGGAGGATCTTGCACTCGGGATCGGCCTGGTACCTCAGCAGGTGGTCGATGAAGGTGGTGCCAGGGTACCTGTCTCCACCAATGGCAACACCCTCGTAGACGCCGTCCGTCGTCTGGGACACGATGTTATTCAGCTCGTTGGACATGCCACCGGACTTGGAGACGTAGCCGACTGATCCCTTGCGGTACAGCTTCGAGGCAACAATGTTGTCCATCATGCCACCGGTGTTGCCGATCTTGAAGCAGCCAGGCTTGATACCTCCGACCGTGGCAGGGCCGATAATGGTCACGCCCTTCTTCTTGGCGATGTGGGCAATCTCACGGGCTCGCTAATGGCGGACGGTCAGCACCCACACTCCTCGCGCTCGCTGGGGAGAACAAGGATGCTCACCCTCTCAGGCACGCCCTCGGCGATAATGGCGATGGTCTTGATCTGGGGGTACTCCATGAGCTCTAGTGTTGAGCTGTAGACACTGCGAGACGAAGCGAAGTTGACCACAACGTCGACGTCGGGGTGTTTGGCCATGGCCTTGGTGGTCTCCTGGTAGACGGGCAGCAGGGTTTCGCTGGTGCCCCAGTACATCTTGCTGACGAACTGACCACCGAACGTGTATATGATGCCAGCGACCGACGGCGAGGAACGCTTGCAGATGAAGTCAAAGTCAAGCATGCCCTGGACGGCGCGGGGCTGCAGGCCATAGACGAAGCACCTGGTCTTGTCATTGAACAGCGCGTGGGTGGGCAGCGGGCTCAGCGGCCTGCTGGGCGCCGGGAAGCGGGCGATGTTGTCGTTGGCCGACAGCCCGCCGGTCGGGTTGGTGGTGCCGCTGGCACCCTTGGTGGTCGTGGCGGCAGGCATGGCGACGACCGTTGACGAAGAGAAGGTGAGCGTGGTTTGTGGCCGGAGACTGGGGGCGAGGCGTGTTAGTTATTTGCAAGTCGACAGGGCTGGCACCCCGAACCCTGTGCGGTGTTCGACGACCAAGAGCAGGCTGAGGAGGAGCGAGTATTCTGGTCTCGGAACAGCTCGAGGGCCTCGTGAGCTCGGGGGCGTCGTCTCCGTTGGGGTAAAGAAAAAAATATTAAAAAAATAAAAAGCCGCCAAACAGCCCACTTCAACAACGGGAAGCTGGTAGCCGTGGTCTGAACTGCATCGCTTACACTCACCTTTATGAATCGCGTCTTCCTCCGAAGCAGTCTCAATTAATTGGACTCCTGGACAATGCGTGGGAAAACAAAAGATTGAGAGAGAGAGAGGCTGGAGGTTTGCAGGAGAACTGGATCTCCTTTTCGTTGCTCGCCCAAAAGACAGCGGGAGCCAATTGTCGAGGTGGTGGAGAGAGCTGGTTGAAGGTGGGCTGGGAGCGGGCGGAAGCGGCGGTGATGCACAGGGCACTTTTGGGGTCTTGCCGTCACTTTGCAATTCGTTGGACCTGCTAGGACGATCGCCAGGAAGCTTCCCAGGGTGCAAATTTTGGATGTCCGCAGGGGTTGACCAGGGGCAAGGAAAAAGTTGGGGAAAGTCACTTTTGTGTTGGCCCGTTGTTGACCTGTTGAACATTTGGGACGAACCCTGGTCGATTGTGTGTCCCGTCGGGTAGGTACCGGTACCTGTACCTGCCTGCTAACACCCATCGCTTGTGCCCAACCTTGGGGCGGGGTGCCAGCGGAGCACGCAGCTTTGCATCCCACTTTCAGATGCGAAAATCCCAGAACCACGGCGAGCAGCAGATTGCGTCGCTCGTGCCAGCCCGGAAAACTTCCTAGCTGTGCTTGCCTCTAGATAGCTCGTGTGAATAACGCGATAGTACAGCACCAGAGACGCCTGCCCGCAGGCGTATTGCAGCACACAGCACATTGCCTGGGGGCGGGCCGCATTCTCCGATCCGTCGCGATGCGGATGACGTGACCCAGAGCTTTGTGGCTTACGTTATCCCAGTAGAGGAAGGACCAGGCGTGCTGCCCAGCAAGCACTTTGCTGGGCCGTGCTCACGCAAGCCCGCAGCGAGCAAGGGTGGGGGGCCGCGTTCAACAATGTCCGTCGCAAATTCCCCAGTGCAGCAGCCACACCTTCCTTCAACGCCCACCAAGGGAGGGGGTCCGCAGGCGTCAGCCGGTGGCCAGCCGGAGTCCTGACCTTGAATTCGGAAAATCGGAATATCCCCAAGCGACACTCCGCTTGCGGTCGGACCCCAGAAAGGCCGAAGCCTCTCTGGAGGACGGCGGGATGGAAAGGAGTTGAGGTGGCTGGGGTTTGTGCAAGTGAGGGATGAATGTGCTGATGGATCTCCACTGGGCCCCGACTCCGGCAGCCGTCTGAATCCATAGAGAAAATCCAAAGAATGGGAAGGAACCGCACAACACTTGGGCGCGGTCACCGCCACCAATCGGATGGAAACAGCCTCAGAGAAAGAGCGGACATGGAAGGACCGCCAAACAGAATCCGGTGGGACCCTTGCCCTGGCCGCTTTGCATGCCACACCGCATGGTGGGCGCGAGGTACCGGTACCTCGTTGGTTTTTGGCCCACCATGTTGGATTTTCCCCAAAGCGATTTTGCTGGTACCTCGCGCCAAAAGTGTTCGTTGTACCCCAAAGACGCCCCTCGGGCTGCTTCTTCCCCTCCAGGTAGCGCCACCCCTAGCTGCCACTCGACAACTTGAACGCCTCCCGAATTTTCTTGAGGCCCATCCAGGGAGCGGGATTGATCACTCGACTTTTCTGCTGTTTCTCTCGCCCAACCCTCGCCGTCTTCTTGTAGACTTCCAGGCTCACTTCCAAACCTGCTCGTCGACTTGAGACCAGAGAACTGCTCTGCAATTGGTAAGTGTGGTGATGTCCCCGCTGTCCTCGAATGCTTCGGCGTTTCCTCGAGGATGCTATCACCGCGGTTGCTCCAGCCCATGCTGTCGCTGGTGTCGGATGCATCGTTTGCCCCAGGCAACATAATCCCGCGGATCATGAACGCTGGTCTTTGAGCTGCTCGAACTCGGACTTGGCTCAGCAGACACTTCCGCACTGCGCAATTCTGCAGCTCTGTTTTGTCAGTTGCTAACACGCTCCCCACGCTTGCACCACGCCAGCAAGTAGACCAAGACAGAAGACAGGGCAGATTCCACTCACGACGCACGACACACCTCCACCATGTCCGCCAAGTCGATTTCGGAGGCCGACGGCAAGGCCATCCTCAACTACCACCTCACCCGCGCACCTCTGATCAAGCCCTCGCCTCTGACGGCCCAGCCCAAGCACAACCCGCCGCCGAAGCTGGCCTCGCTGCACTTCCCCGAGGACGCCGACATCGCCGGTATTCTGGACCAGGCTGAGGCCACCTACCCTTGGCTCCTGGCGCCCGGTGCCAAGTTCGTCGCGAAGCCGGACCAGCTGATCAAGAGGCGAGGAAAGAGCGGCCTTCTGGCCCTGAACAAGACCTGGCCCGAGGCCAAGGCGTGGGTTGCTGAGCGCGCCGGCAAGGAGCAGAAGGTCGAGCACGTCACGGGCGTCCTGAGGCAATTCCTGGTCGAGCCTTTCGTACCCCACCCCGATGGCACCGAGTACTACATCAACATCAACTCGGTTAGGGATGTAAGTTGCCGTGTCTCTTTATCTGCCTCTTCAGCGGGTGATCTTGCTGCGAAGAGGGGTGTCAATCGAGTAGCGGTGTTTTTGTTTCCCCATCGTTGGAAACCTTCCCGAGTCCAGCTTTTATGGAGTGATGGTAGAATCAAAAGAGATGGCGGCCGTATTCGATGGTTGGTGTCGCCGAGATGGGGACAGGAGCCGAGGATGGGATGAGGCTCGGATTATTCGGGCACCCTTTTATTGTCCCAGAAGATTTGGTGTGGAGTTTCTCGCCTGCGTAAAGTACTCGGGCGAACGGATGTTTGAGGGAGCCACGTTGTGCGCTGGTGGGCACAGATAACGGGCAGCACCCCTGACCCCTTGCTAGGTAAACAGCGCTTTTTTGGTTGCGACTCGATGCTAACCACAGAAAATCCAATAGGGCGACTGGATTCTCTTCACCCACGAGGGTGGCGTTGATGTGGGCGATGTCGACGCCAAGGCGGAGAAGCTTCTGATCCCTGTGGATCTCTCAGAATACCCTTCCAACGAGCAGATCGCCAGCGCTCTGCTGAAGAAGGTTCCCGAGGGTGTACACAATGTCCTGGTCGACTTCATCACACGCCTGTACGCTGTCTACGTCGACTGCCAGTTCACATACCTCGAAATCAACCCCCTCGTTGTCATCCCCAACGAGGACGCCACCTCAGCCTCGGTCCACTTCCTGGATCTTGCTGCCAAGCTCGACCAGACGGCCGATTTCGAGTGCGGTGTCAAATGGGCCGTTGCGCGCTCGCCTGCGGCGCTTGGCCTGGCCACGGTTGCCAACAGCGGCACTGTCAACATCGATGCCGGCCCGCCCATGGAGTTCCCGGCACCCTTCGGCCGCGAGCTGACAAAGGAGGAGGCATACATCGCTGAGCTGGACGCCAAGACGGGTGCGTCGCTCAAGCTGACCGTTCTCAACGCCAACGGCCGGATCTGGACCTTGGTCGCTGGTGGCGGTGCCTCGGTCGTCTACGCCGACGCCATCGCCTCAGCAGGATTCGCCGACGAGCTGGCCAACTACGGCGAGTACTCGGGCGCTCCCACCGAGTCGCAGACCTACCACTACGCTCGCACCGTGCTGGACCTCATGCTGAGGGCGCCAGTCTCGTCGGAGGGCAAGGTTCTCTTCATCGGTGGTGGCATTGCCAACTTCACCAACGTCGCCTCCACCTTCAAGGGTGTCATTAGGGCGCTGCGCGAGTACGCCAAGGCGCTGAACGAGCACAACGTCAGCATCTGGGTCCGCCGTGCTGGCCCCAACTACCAGGAGGGTCTGAGGAACCTCAAGGCTGCGACTCAGGAGCTGGGTCTTAACGCCAAGATCTTCGGCCCCGAGATGCACGTCTCGGGCATCGTCCCGTTGGCGCTGATTCCCGGCAAGTGGGAGGAGGGCAACTTTGAGGAGTTCAAGGGCTAGACTTGCTCTTCTTTTCGCGTGATGACAATGATTATTTATAGTCTATAGACGGTATACCATCCGGGTAATGGGAAAAGTTACCGTGGCACGGGCCAACAGAAGTTTCAAGGGCCTCTGAGGATTGCGAGGTGCTGGACCGTTGAACCAAGCATCACTAATCGACTGCCACGAGCACCGCTTGACGATGAGGCTATCCCGCATACTGTACGTTGAAGGCAAGAAGACGAGGACAGGAGGCAAATATCCATCTTTAGCTCTGTAATTCGAACGGTAAAAACTTCGGTGCGCTGTTTGATATTGCCGCAGATTGATGACGGTAGTGTGACCATGGCCTGCAACCAGCGGACAAAAGCACCTCTCTGTTTTTAAATTTCCGCACCAACTGAACATCGACCCTTTATTTCAACGCACGACTGCACAATCAATCCTAATCCAATCCCTATGAATTTGACATGTAAATAAACAGAAGCAGTGGATTGCGTGTATATATATATTTTCCTATTTCTTCTACCTTTGCGACCTATTACATTTATAAAGCCTGCCCCTGAGGGAGGTTTTATGGGGTAGAACAAAAACCGACGCGATACTTTCGTCTTCCCACTGCACCTAGATTCACGGGCCCAGGGGTTTTACAGTTGCCCTGTGGTTATAACTTTCCCCTGTAAACTAGCTCTCTAGAGCCGGGGGGGTCCTACCCCTAGACACGGCAGGGTCAGTTCCCAACAGGTCCGCCCAGGACCTCGTGGCCAGCCTCGTGTGCGACGCGGACGCGGCCCGCAAAGCAAGAAGACACGGCCTGCTGGCAACCTTCGACGTCAAATCTGCGTTCCCCTCGGTTAGCAAGGCAACGCTGGTTACCGCCCTCCGAGCCCAGGAATGGCACCCAGAGACAGTCGCCCTGGCCGAGTCCTTCATGTTGGATAGGACCTACCAATTCACCTGGCATCACAAGAAATTCCACAGCGAAAACGGGCTCCCACAGGGGTTTCCGTGGTCCCCAGTCCTACTCACCCTCACCCTGGCGTCGGTCGTTAGGGATAGGACCCCGTCACCGCGAGATAGCACCTTTGTGTACATGGACGACGTCGCCCAGTTCACCACAGACTTTTCCCCCGGGGCCGCGCTCGACCGGGCCACTAGGAGGGCCGAAGAGCTTAGGCTGGACCTCGCAAACGCCGGGCTGACCCTAGACCCCGGCAAAACAGAACTCCTGTACACCCCCCCGGGCGGTACGGGCACAAGAAAGAGGATCCTCCCAACCCCCCAACGGAATATAGTGGTGCAGAACCAGAGGGTCAAGGCAAAAAACCAGGTCACCTGGCTCGGGGTGGTCCTCCGCCCGACAATGAACAGAGGCCTCAGCCTGTCAGCCAATGTGCACCACAGGGCTGAGAAAGCTAAAGGACTCGGAGCCCTAACCGCCAGAATAAACAGGGTCACCAAAGGGTTCCTCCCAGACACAGCCAGGACGTGGTTCATGACGGGGGTCCTCCCCACGCTGACGTACGGCCTGTGGCCTCTCTGCAAGGGCCTCCACAACGCAGAGGAGCGCGGCGTCCTCCGAGAACTGGAGGCCGCCACCAAGAAACCCCTCAAGAGCCTTACCCCGGCGTGAAAAACGTCCCCTCGAGAAATCCGGTATTGGGCCATGGGGTTCTCCCCGGAAAAGACCTGGGGCAAAGAGCTAGGAAAGGCAACCAATAAACTGCATACGCTCCCGGCGAACCACCCGGTCAGCCACAAACTGCGCAACACCCAGGGGTCTAGACTGTCGTGGCTGGCAGAGAACGCCCCGGACAAGACCGGAACAACGCAGGACCCAGTCCCCCCGGAGGGCAGAGAAACGGCTGTACTCTTCGGGCTTACCCCGAAACCAAAAAAAAAACAGCGCCCAAGGGGCGACCCAGGACCCTGCCTCCCCCAGGCGGACCCGGTCGCGTGGTGGGAGGCCAACAAACCACACAGTTTCCGCAACGTCAGCTGGGACCAGTCTAGGTCCTGGGTAGGCTGGGCGGCCACAGACCGCGGAGAAGCACACACTTTCCTAGCCGAAGGGTCGGGACACGGGAACTTCCTGGAGTACCACTGGAGGTTCAGGCACAGGTGGGAACCCCGCTGGGATTGCGCTTGCGGGCTCCCCCGACGGGTCGGCCACACAGAGGAGTGCGAGCTCCGAAGAGTCCCGGCACAGTGGGCAAGGAGACTCCCCCCGGCGCCCACCCGGGCAGAGGCCGAGTGGCAGTTGCGAGGCAAGAACGCTGTGGTCCGCGCACAGGTCGAAAGGGCAGCCAGGGCAGCCGGCGTCCGCCAAGTCATGGTCGTCACGCGCGACGGCGTCGAAGGCGTGGGGACTCCGCGTGCGGAGGACCCGGGGGACTCAGACGCAGAGGAGGACCTCCCGGTCGTTGTACCGGTAGGGCTGGAGTAAGGGGGCACAGGACCCGAACGAAAGAAGGAGACTAGAGGCAGGGGTTTTACAGTTGCCCCGTGGTTATAACTTTCCCCTGTAGAACTAGCACTCCAGAGCCGGCGAAATGCGGCCACATAGACTTGCCAAGCTGACGTCGCAGGCACGTCTGAGATCCGCAATGGCGGATGCCAGGCGGCGCGAGCGCCAAGGCGCCTGCGCCAACGGCACAGACGTTAATACGATTATTATTATTACTAGCTCTCTAGAGCCGGCGCAACGCGGCCACACAAGTCTGCCATGCTGACGTCGCAGGCACGTCTGAGACCCTCAGTGGAGGGTGCCAGACGGCACGAGCACCACGGTGCCTGTGCCAAAGGCACAGACGTTAATACGATTATTATTATTAGATTCACGGGCCCTATGAGCCCAGTAAACGCGAAGCGTTGAGCGTGCGTTTCCACGTTGGATTCCCTGGTGCGTGCCCCACGCTGCAGGGGTGGGGATTTTTTTTTTTTTTTTTTTTTTCGCTGGGGAACTGCCCGCCTTTCAGCCAATTTTTTGCAGGGCGTGCACGTGATCATCTCTCTCTTCTCAGCCCCTCACATCACGTGCGTTCAAGCGGAGGGCGGGCCACAATTGCTTACCTACCCAAATCTGGGAGGGTTCAATTTTGCAGCACACACAATTTCCAGGTTAGGTTCCTCCCAAACCAACAACATCGCCAACAGGTTCGCCAAAATGCCTACCAGGTTCAGCAAGACGAGAAAGCACCGCGGCCACGTCAGTGCCGGCAAGGGACGTGTCGGCAAGCACAGGAAGCACCCCGGTGGTCGTGGTCTGGCCGGTGGTCAGGTACGTTGGCGACATTTTTCCCGCCGCGGCGTGGGAAGCGAGCGAGGCAGCGAGGCCTGGGATGCCCTCGGCGGCGAGGACGGGACCGAAGACTGACCCGAGCGATTGCGACCGCGAACTACAGCACCACCACCGTACCAACCTCGACAAGTACCACCCCGGTTACTTCGGTAAGGTCGGTATGCGTCACTTCCATCACCTCCACAACCACGACTGGAAGCCGATCATCAACGTCGACAAGGTATGCAAACTCCCCCGGCGACTCGCCCGGACCGATACGTGGAAGTGTACCCCGGAAGCCAGCCATAGGCAATTGATAGGAAGAGGTGGATTTTAAGTGCTGGAACATGGCGGGAGAAAAAAAAACGACCAGAGCGTGGAGAGAGACGGAGGGAACCAGCAGCTAATATGTCTCGCTCTCCCACAGCTGTGGTCCCTCATCCCCGCCGAAAAGCAGGCCGAGTACGTCAAGGCTGGCGCCGGCTCCGACAAGATCCCCCAGATCGACCTCCTGTCGTTCGGCTACTCCAAGCTGCTCGGCAAGGGCCGTTTGCCCAAGATCCCCATGGTCGTCCGCGCCCGGTGGGTCAGCAAAGAGGCCGAGCAGAAGATCAAGGACGCCGGCGGCGCGGTCGAGCTGGTGGCGTAAACGGGCGTTTTCTTTTTCTTTCTTCTTCTCCAACATGGGTCGTGCATGCACAACGGGATGGACCGGGAAAAGCGAGAGATGGCGGGGGTAGGAGCACAAGCATCAATCTCGTT
This sequence comes from Magnaporthiopsis incrustans, assembly GCA_003049425.1. Classification (NCBI taxonomy): domain Eukaryota; kingdom Fungi; phylum Ascomycota; class Sordariomycetes; order Magnaporthales; family Magnaporthaceae; genus Magnaporthiopsis; species Magnaporthiopsis incrustans. Next base: position 146,068 of record PYSR01000024.1, read on the forward strand.
TTGTTTTAAACGGTTTGATTCCTGACACCGGCGGAATAAAGGCATCGCACAAAAGGAAGGGATCCGAACTCTTGACGGCGTTGGTTGTTTTATCTAACGAGACCACACCACGAATTGGTCTCGGAGGACTGGGAAATGAAATGGACTCTTCTTTTTTTTTCGTCCGAGGATCATGGTTCTTTGTTTGAGCGTGTTTGCCTAGACGGACAGACAAGGCTGCGCAGGCCAAGATGTTCGAGCCGTGGAGGAGCGTTGTCTGTCCGCCGTATAGCAACATGCCGTATCCATCTCACGAATAGAGAAAGAACAACTCCTCGCTGATACGTATAGGTGATCCCTTCGAGTTTTACGGACTTTCACTCGTGCTCCCGGGCGTCTCCATCTCCAGCGGAGGAACGGCTTCGGATAGCCATACACAGGTAGTCGTCGGATGATGCATTGCCGGTATCCGGCGCCGGAAGAAGCCATACAGGAGGCGAGGGCCCGTCGCATGTTCGATCCGCAGTGGCCCGGATATTTGCGTAGTGCTCACCAGTATCTGTGGAGGCTCGACTTTACCTCGACGCCCATGACGCAAGAATACACAACCTTGATAGATCCTGTTGATTAGCTAATAGTACTGTAACACCAAGCATCACGACACTGTCTATCGTGGTGTTGCATATTTGCTGTATCTATGTACCTATATCATCCGCTACGCCCGACCTCTGAGCGGGCAGGTATTTTCCTCTCCTCAAACATGCCGTTGTATCTGGGAGCTCTAGGTTTCCAGCCGAGCCCTGCAGTTAAATGTGAGTCGCGGTACCTGGGCCATCGGCAAAGCAAGGCTAGGTATCTATCTGAAGGCACTGCTTTGTAGCGGAGCCGGAGGTCTGTCCATCTCGATGCCCCTCTCACCTGTCCGGGACTTTTTGAGGAGAACGCACTTACCGACGCCCACATTATGGCATCAGCGGGGCGAATAATTTAGTGGTATAACGCTTATTTAGCATTGCTATGACGGTTGCATATCGTGGAGTGGGCTTCCTGGGGGAGGACCGGGTTCGATTTCCCGTTTTTTTTTTCCAGTCTCGTCGTTTGATATTTTTTGCGGGTTATTTCTAGTTGTAGCCCTTTTCCCGGGTTGTGGTGTAGATGCTTCTGCTTGGCGGGCAGACGTCGTGAACTTCTTGCCTCAGTTGAAGCTGGCAGATGTGGTAAGCTTTTTAGGTTTGTTTAGCTTTTCTGCCCATTTTTTTTTTCTCGGGCTCCGCTGCCGATTGACAATTAATTGGAACCAATCGCTACTCGAATATGTGCTTTAAATGGTATTTTATACGAATAAAAAGCATCCGGAATTTTCGGGTGAAGGCTTCCTAACTTGATGACGTTCACGGCCTCAGCCCGGCCACATCTTTTAAGCTTACAGACCGGGAAGCTATGTATGGTCCAATGATGGCGGCAGCAAGGGCGACGTCAGGGAGTCGCCTGTGCGGCCTGGCCCTATGGAGGCGCAAGTGGCGCGCTGCTAACAGATCTGGCAGCGGCTTCGACAACAATACGTGGAGCCCGACGGAGATTTCTCTTGCCACTTTCGGAAGGACGGCATGCGTACGGTTATCAAGCGAGGCCGACTTGCTCTCAACGAAAGCGAGATTGGGAACAATACAATACTGTACGCCATTTGGTATACGAGATTGGGCCAGCCATGCTCGCGATCGATCCGTCTGGGGTTCGGCGATTGCGGCGAAATGTCGGGTGGCTTGAGAGCCAACAAGGATACCCGATGAACAGAAAAAGGCAATACATCCCTGCCCTGTGGTTGGGCGGCGACATGGGGCGCTGGACCCTGCAGATCGTCCGGTTGAGCCGCAGCGTCTGGTGGGCAGCTTCTCCAACATGAAACCGAACACCGTCACGGATGAAATAGACGCCGCCACTCGCCAAACCTTGACGTGACGGCACTTTCCTCCGTCAAGCGCAACGCAACGTTTCCTTGCCACGCAGGCCATGGCGATCCATCCCTTGCACACTTCGCACGCCGAGATCGCCGGTTCCCGAAATCGATTGGGCTGGCAGCATCCGCGAACACGACCTACCTAGTCGCATCGGCTCTTTACGAGCGCGTGAGCAGTAGGCGCGCGATACGAAAAAGGCTGGGGGTGCAGAACCACTGGTTGACAGCCCGCCTTTTCCGCACTTGGCTAAACTCCCCTTCTGCTCTCCGTGTCTCCCTCTTTACCGACCTCTTTTCTGGTCAGCTGCGTTCGTGTTGTTCTCGACACGGGCGATGGGGTTGCCACCTCTCCACTCAAAAAGGTCTTGGCAAGTGTCCGCCTTGGCTTGGGGCCACTGGGGGCATCAACGACGGCGGCGCAGACCGTAAGAGACGAGTGGGGTTGTTCGGGGCGCTAGGGGAACCCGGCAATTCCATTGCTCGTGCGGCGCGGATTTCCATTTTTGGCCTGGGGTTTGAATCGCGCGTGGCCTGCAGCTGAGACGGGAAGGTCCCTATCGCAATAGAGATGCCGAGTGCACTATTGGATTGGTGTGTGCGTTTGCCTTACCATGCAGGGACCATTCGCAACTAAAGTGACGGCTGCACGGCTGACGTGGATCCGTCCAGGTGTACCCAGCCCCTGGGCCTAGGGGCAGCAGGAGGAGACCAGGGCATTCTTGTGGCACCAACCACTTTGGCTGGCTCTGGCGGCTCTGCGTTGGCTGACGTGCGATGTGCTCACCCAGTTGTGTCGGTCTTGAGACTGACCGGGAAAGAAGAAGAAAAAACCGAAGAGAAAAATCCCACCTCATACGGTGGCAGGGCGGCAAACAAGCCGGGCTCCCTCCCAACAGGCAGGGCAGGCGTTTGTGCAGCTCAATGTTTCGGCGACACGCCCCGAGAACCTGGGGCCTTGCAGGGGGCACCGAGGAATGCGACACTTAGCGTGCAAGCTAATTGGGTCCCCTGTGGAGAGGGGTGGATGCAGGAGTAGGCGCTGCAGCGTCAGACTGAGATGTTCAATTCCACACCACTAACTTCCGTCTTGAGTGAAATTGACGATGGAGCGCACCCTCCCGCCTCGGTGTCCACCCTTCGTCGCTTCTCTCCCGCTCCTTCCACCTCATATTTTAGCGCAACATTGCCTCGGTTTTTTAAGCAGGCGTGTTTTTGGTCGATCTTGATCCTTTTTTTGCTCCGTCGTCATCCTTCATTTCCCAGTCCCTCTGCACTGGACTGCTTTTTCTCTCTTCTTTTTGCCCACCCTCCTTGGACCTTTGGAAAGCGTGCAGCTTGTGATTCACGCGCCCGGCCTTGGTTGTTTTGGATCCAGGACTGACTGAGATTCTTGTCACTCCTTGGCCGTCTGTTCTGCCATTTGTTGGCAGCCTGAACGGATTCCATATTCTTTTTTTGCTTGTTTTGCCCAGAGAGAAAGACCTTGGAACGCCCAAGCAACGACCGACCTGCATATCTCTCGAAGGAGATTTCTTGCCCCTTACTTTTTCTTTCTTGGACCGCCAATTTTCGATACCCAGCAGGAATACCTCGACGCCCGCCGACATAGTTATCGAAGCCGAGACATCTCTAAATTGGAGGTGGTTGCGTGGTTCCCAGTCGATCGCCTACCATGCTCGTAAGTGACACGGCTAGCTTCGCCCTGCGCCGCTCGATCACACCCTCCAACTAGCTGGCTCCCCCGTGCCGAACACCACGCACCCCGGGTCGGGGGCTCAGGCCTCGGTCCGACCGCTTCAGTACAGAATCGCGGCTCGTCCGCTATCAGGCCGCTGCTCTACCCCGATGCTAACCGGAATGCTATGGCGTAGGTTCAAACAACCCTGGTTGCCCTCGGGGCGACCCTGGCGGCCGCTGTGAAGCCTATGGCGTTCAAGGACGACCACTTTGTTCACCCCGACACCGGCGACCGCTTCCAGATCGTCGGAGTCGCCTATCAGCCTGGCGGCTCTGCCGGCTACAAGCCTGATCAGGGTAGGGACCCTCTCAGCAACGCCGACGTCTGCATACGTGTAAGTCCTTGTGGCCCTAACGGCTCTCCCTGTCTAGACATGCACTGACCCGGCTCGCCCTCCGCAGGATGCTGCTCTGATCCAAGCCCTTGGCGCCAACGCCATTCGTGTCTACAACCTGGACCCGAAATTGAACCATGACGCGTGCGCAAGCATCTTCAACGCTGTAGGTGGCTCTTCTGGGCGTAGTGAGCCTGCCTTGTGGCGATTTTGAGTGCTGACCTTGCCTGCGCAGGCCGGAATCTACATGATTCTGGACGTCAACTCGCCCCTGGTTGGCGAGTCGCTCCAGAACTTCAACCCGTGGGAGTCGTACTACGCCGCATACCTGAACCGCACCTTTGCCATAGTTGAGGCGTTCAAGGGCTATCCCAACACTCTGGCCTTCTTTTCGGGCAACGAGGTCATCAACGATCTCAAGAGCGCCTCCCAGGTGCCGCCCTACATCCGGGCCGTCACCAGGGATCTGAAGAACTACGTTGCCAAGCACAGCACCCGGCCCATCCCCGTCGGCTACTCGGCCGCCGACGTGCGCGAGGTCCTTTTCGACAGCTACAACTACTTCCAGTGCTCCATCGCCGGCGAGGACAAGGACATGAGCCGTTCCGACATCTTTGCCCTGAACAGCTACTCGTGGTGTGGAGCTAGTAGCTTCACAACGAGCGGCTACGACCAGCTGGTCGCCGGCTTCAAGGGCACGTCGTTGCCCGTCTTCTTCTCCGAGTATGGATGCAACACACCGTCTCCCCGCCTTTTCACCGAGGTCGGTGCCATGTACAGCGACCAGATGACGAGCACCTTCAGCGGCGGTGTCGTGTACGAGTACAGCCAAGAGCCCAATAAGTTTGGCCTGGTGCAGATCGCTACGGACGGCTCTGTCACGCTTCTGGACGACTACTACACGCTGAAGGCGCAGCTGGCAAAGCTCGACTTCAAGAAGGTCTATGGCGTCAAGGCTGCCTCGCCGCCGCCTCCCCCGCCCAAGTGCGACGCCTCGCTCATCAAGGAGAAGGGTTTCAACGGCAACTTCACCCTCCCGGTCCTTCCCCCGGGTGCCGCTGAGATCATCGCCGGCGGTGTGAAGCCCACGCCGAGCGGCAAGATCATTCAGGTCTCGAATATGAAGGTCACTCAGCAGATCAAAGCCAAGAACGGCACCGCTGTGACGGGTCTCGAGGTCAAGCAGCTGGCGAACGATGCCATCAACCAGCCCGGCTCTAACAACGGCGCGGGCAGCGGAACCGTCACCACCCCTGCCACCACCCCCGCCACCGACGCCGGTAGCACGACCGGCTCCCGAGCCGGCACTGCGGCTTCGGCTACCACGAGCGCGCCCAAGAAGGATTCTGCCTCGCAGGGCCAGATCAGCAGGGTTCTGCTTGTTGTCGCTCCCTTGTCGGTGGCCATGATTGTCGCTATGCTTTTCTAGCGGATGAAAGAACCGCGTTATTCTTCGCGTCTCGCTACCTCTGCCCAGGTACTCGAAGCGAGCAAGAGAAGGCACTGCATCTAGCAGCAATCTGGCTCATCAGGACATGCGGTGTTACGGCGCCAGTTGGTCTTGGCGCCTCCGCTTTCGTCGAGGATACTGCCGCTCAAGACTGCAGCATTAGGCAGCCTCCGGCGTGGCTCTCGACTGATACTGTTCACGACAGGATTCGACAAGGATACACCCTGCCGAGCCTGAACTCGTTGATGGTGGGGCGGAACGGCTGAGAAGGAGAAATAGGGGCAACCCAGTTTTCTATGTTAGAATCATTTGCTTCTTGCGATTTTTTATCTTACAGGCGAACGAGACGACTAGAATCATGACCAGGATTGGTTTCGCGATTTTATAATGTTTTCGATATCTCATTAGCATGGACGGGGCACAGAGGACGAGCATGCGATGTTTTCTTTTACTTGCGCCTTGTATTCTAGAGAGCGGATTCCCCATGACAAACAACATTGATCTTCCTACGGTGTTGCTCTTACATGTCTGCTTGGCGGTGACTTGGCTCTCCGGCTGTTGAGCCTCCGTGCCGCCTGTTGGGTCTTGTAGCGTCGCTGGATTGCAGCTCACTCAAGCTGACAGGCTGGGATCGTGGGACGAGAGAGTTTCGGAGCGTTTGTCCTCGAGACCAATAGGAGCCCAATGACCTCACGTAGACTAAGAAGGCCCGTGCGGTCTCATTCGATAGGCTCGATGAACCAGCCCGGACACATAGTGAGAGAGAAAGTAACAATCGTTTAAACCCCCAAAGTACAAAAGAATCCCACGAAATCTATGACGCCAGGATATAGTGTCACCTCCTATGCTAAAGGTAAGGATGGAAACGAAGCACAGTCCACGATGCGTGCCGAGCGAGCTCTCGAAGCTCTGAGAGGGCAGACGGGTAGGCTGTATTTACCTTCGATCGGATCAAGGGTCGGGCCACAACAGGCTTGTGGCTTAAGGATGCAGTGTTTTTACCAATACTCTCGCGTTTTGGGCTTAGTGACATTCCTGGTGCTTTGGCTGAGCTGAGGTTTGGGAGCGTCTTCCTATCGGGTGCCCGTTGGGTGTGTCATATTATATCCGTTCGCTGACGATCATCTAGGGCTGATGTCGGACCTCTTAGGGGGCCCGCCCCGTGTGGCCATCTGGCATCATGTACGTAGCCTTTGCGCCCAAATATTACGCACCCTTTTCCCGCTGGCAAAAAAAGAACTTGGACTTTCTTTTAAAAAGGAAGCACCCGGTGATGAACGTGCGGAGACCAGGGCTTTAAAAGGGTCTCCCGTCGAACAAGAATTGCGAAACAAGCCTTTCGAACACTCTTCGGTCGATGACGGCACCAAAACTGGGTTGTCGAGAAAGAGAAATGTCAGCCGGCCCGAAATGTCTTTACAATTCGATAGAATGGGAAGCTAGCCTTGGGGAATGCTCGGACAGCGAGAAAACGCAGTGTTGACGCACCCATGACACTTGACGGCATCCCGTAGGTTCTTGGCAAGCCGGCTCAGGCTCCGCAGCTCGAGCCCGCCAAACTGGGGCCGGCAGCGGATCGCGTTCCAGGCCTGGATGGGCGTCACCTCGTGCTCGGTGGCCAGCTCCGACGAGAGGCTGAGCAGCGACTCGAGCACGGCGGACGGCACGTCCTGGCACACGGTCCCCGGCGAGGGCTGCGACGTCTTGGGTGGCGGCGGCTGCTGCTGGGGGCGGCCCGAGTTTATGCACAGCAGGTGGGACGAGGCAGTCAGGGCGTGGCCGTCCGGGTCGTCTGGCTTGGAGAGGTCGCCGTGGAGGTGGCCCAGGCATGGTCTTTCGATCCTTCTCGGGGTGTTAGTATCTTGGTCGTAGTCCCTCTTCCCGTGGTTTAAATAAGGCAGGTACCCGGATAGATACTTACGTCAAGACAAAGTCCATGCCGGCGCCGATGGGATCCACGTCGCAGACGCGGACGCCGGGACTGGTGGCCTCGACGCTGCTGTCCCAGCCGCCGAGGCACACGTCCGTGGTGGCGGAGGACGCGGGCGAGTGGCTATGGCTGTGGCTGTGGCTGTGCTGTGGCGGGGACGGACGTGGCCCCCGAGAGCCGAGTGCGGAGAAGCCAGGTGAGAGCTGGTCCGAGTGCGTCCCGACCTCGCTTGCCGGGCCGCTAGGGACCGACCCAATCACATCTTTAACCATCCGACGGATCGTCATTGGTCAGCCATTGGTGTGGAATCAGACGGAGAGGGAAGAGAAGAAAGCTGGGAGTGATAGTGACGGTTCTGGTGGTGGTGGTGGTGTTGGCGTACCATCAATGGCGGCATATCCCGCACTGCCCAGGGGTGAGGCGGCGTATCCCAAGCTCCCCGGGGGTGAGCCGGTGTCCGAGCCGTCAGGAATGTCCAGGCCGTGGTGGCGCATGGTCAGTGTGAGGTTCTGGAGGCTGGAGCGGAGGCGGCCGATCTCTCGCAGCAGGCTCGCCTCGCTGGCCCTCACCCGCCCGAGCTCCTGCTCGAGCGAGCGGGTGTATCTGGTCTTGCGGTCCCGATAGTTCCTTGTGGCGCGGGGGAAGGAAGTGCGTTATAGCATGCAAATGGTTAGCTATTTGTCAAGGGGTCGGGTGGCTGGCATGCCCGTATGGATGGATGGGTCCACGAGACAGAGCGGGTGCGATGGCGTGCTCTTAAGCATTTTCCAGGCGGCAGCCAGGAAGGGCAAGACGCATGGCATGGGGTGCCAACTCACTTTTGGGCATCCCGCAGCTGGTCGCGACGCCTCTGGACGCGGTCCTCCTTGGTCTCTGCGGGTTGCCGTTGTTCATACGTGTGTCAATCGTGCTAGTCCTTTGAGGATATGTGTTGTGGCGACATTGGACACACACCATCGGGCTTGAAAATTCTAAAGATGTGGCTCGCCATGGTGCAATCGAATCTGATCAACGGATTGTTTCTTTCCCGGCAGCTCAACTGCTCGGGTGCGACAGAGAGCGTGGAGCTGGTTTGCCTTTCTGCGGATGACGGATGAACGGATGGGTGGGTCTGGGGTTTGGTTTGAATGGCGGCAGGCGAGTGACCATCAGTTGACAGGCAAAAAAAAAGAAAAACCTGGATTATCAAACAAATGGAACCGTCAATCATCTCAATCCAACAAGCATAGACCCGACTTTTCGAACCACAATCTGGGCTGAGTTGCTTGGCCGACATCCCATCAAGCAGCCAAGACGGTGAACGTCGAGGTGTTCGGCAGCGCAGCCGTGAACAAACGGCGATCAATCCGTAGTGCCCCTGAGGGATTTGCATCATGCCGGACAAAAGAAAAGAATAATACGACGTCGCCTGGGGACAAGCTTTTGGTGCTTGGTGCGACAAATGTGCCCCTGGAGGCTGGCTGGGGTAAAGGGTGGTTTTATGGAGCTGGGGTTACGTCAGGGAAGGAACGCAGGGGTCTGGATGAGAAGAACAGAATTTCCTAATCCGGAAGGGTCCTGATGACTTGGACATTGTCAGGGGTAGTAGCCCACAGCGCCGTGCCCAAGTTGGAAACAGCGCCCCAAACGGATCAGCCGTCAACCACGACCAGGAGATTCTATGCAAAAGTTAAAAAAAAAAAAATAAATAAATAAAAAAACACCAGCAACGACTAGGCGATCCCCGCTCCCCAGCAGCTTGCGCTCCCTCTGCTTAGTTTAATTTTAATCTGGGTGAAGCCCACGTTTTGAGCCGCAATATGCATTCCCCGCCCGAAACTTGGCTCCTGCTCTTCCCCAGGTCCGCCCCCTGTCCGGCTTGCTGGCTGCCTGCCGACCTACCGAGCGGCGAAGAGGCCGGTTTGGAGCTGGTGGGGAAAAGGAAGCCTCAAGGCTTGCCGCCAGCCCCTGTTCAAGATGGCGCCGCATCCTCCGCGCGCGAATCAGGCGGCCGTAATCAGTATTTCCGCTTTTGGATACTGGCGTAACTCTGAACCTCCGCCATCCCAGCAGCAAGGACGGCTTGCTCGTCAGGGACGACGTCTTCGCGATGTCGACCTTTGGAAGTATATATGGATGGCGAGCGCGCCCATCGACTGACCCAAGATGGCCTGGTTCGACACCGCACTCCTCCTCTCAAATCATCGGACTGGCTCCAGGTGTCTCTGTCTTTCCCTTCGTTTCCTTCCGCCAGCACTATCTACCTAGACGCCAGTCGTTGTCCTTCGCTTCACCACCACCACCCGCTATCGCGAACACCAAGTCATAATCATGCACGCCTCGGCACTCCTCCTTCTGTCTCTCGGCCAGGCGGCCAGCGTCCTCGCCCACCCCGCCGGCAACAACAAGGGCTGCGCGAAGAATGCCAGGGTCGTCTACACCATCAACAACGAGAAGGAGAACGCCGTCGTGGCTATCCGCGTCGGCGCGGACGGCATGCTGCAGGCCGCAGGAGCCTCCAAGACGGCCACGGGCGGCGCCGGCGCCAACGGCGTCGACGACAAGGGGCAGCCCGCCGCCCCCGATCCTCTCTTCAGCCAGTCCGCGCTGACCGTTGCCGGAAAGGTATGAAAGTCCCCTTTGTCTATCCTACTGCCGTAACGAATTCTAACGTTCTCCCCTTTTGCCGCCCGTGCAGAACCTCTTCGCCGTCAACGCCGGCTCCAACACGCTCACCATGTTCGCCATCGACGCCGCGGACCCGACCAAGCTCACCATGGTCGGCAAGCCCGTCGCCATCCCCGGCGAGTTCCCCGTCACCGTGGCGGCGTCCAACAAGAACAAGCTCGCCTGCGTCGGCACCACGGGCGCCAAGGCCGGAGTCTCGTGCGCGTCCTTCTCGGCCCAGGGGCTGGCGGCCATGGACGCCCTCAGGCCCTTCGACCTGGGCCAGACCACGCCGCCCAAGGGCCCGACCAACACGGTGTCGCAGGTCTTCTTCGCGCGCGACGGCATGACGCTCTTCACGACCGTCAAGGGCGACCCGCCCGCCAAGAAGAACGGCTTCCTCGCGTCCTTCCCCGTCGACGCGGCCGCGCAGGGCAAGGCCGCGGCCGTGAACGCGAAGGGCACCCAGTCGTCGCCCCAGGGCACCGCCGTGCTCTTCGGCTCGACCACGATCCCGGGCTCCAAGGACCTGTTCGTGACCGACGCCTCCTTCGGCGCCACGGTGCTCTCGGTCGACGCCGCCACCGGCGCCGCCACGGTGAAGGGCAAGGGCGCCGTCGACGGCCAGAAGGCGACGTGCTGGGCCACCATCAACCCGACCACCAAGACCGCCTTCGTCACCGACGTGGCCACCAACCGCCTCGTCGAGATGTCGACCAAGGACGCCAAGATCCTCGGCCAGGTCGACCTGTCGGCCAACGGCGACCCGGGCCTGATCGACCTCCAGGCCGCCGGCAAGTTCGTCTACGCCCTCAGCCCCGGCAACGGCACCACCCAGGCCGCCATCACCGTCGTCGACGCCACGACCAAGAAGCAGGTGCAGCACATGCAGCTGCAGGCCATGGGCGTGGGCAAGAACTCTATGGGTCTCGCGCTGCTCAAGTAATTTTTTTTTTCTCACGTCTTTCCTTCTTCTTCTTTTTTTTCTTTTTATTTTTTCCTTTCTTTTTGCCTTGTACATACCTAATGACGGCTTGTGTGTTTTGCTGGGTTTTGGGGAGAGGCAACGAGTGAGCGGGCTGGTAGTGTTTGGGATTTATGATACCGCGGTTGAGCTTCTGGTGTCCCATTTTCTATTCCTTTTCCTTCACATATTCCAACAAAAGCTTTGGTTCGTGGCACTGCATTTGCTCATGGCCGTGCTGTGTGTGATATTGTCCTTTCTCACAGACCATTACACGCGATTGGGACGACTCATTGCTGCACGGGCATGTGGCTTGGTTGATTCACGGATCCATTTTTGTGGTTTTCGCTGATGCTCCTGGGTCCCTGAAATGGATGTTGGTCGCCCCAACCGCGCAACCAACCAATCACACGGCTGTGTTTTTAGAATGCGCTGCCGACGATTTGAACCCCCTTGATCATAAACCAACAAGCGGCTGAGTTATTACACTTGCTCTCTTCTCTATTATGTTTCCATTCGTTTCTCTCCGTCTCACTTCGTCCTGCTATCGACAAGTGGTCATCGCCGCCGGGACAGTGTTGTCGCCCTCCCAACGCCGATTGCTGCGCACAGCCGGCATCAGGCTAGCCCGGCGCGCTGGCCTTGAATGTTTCCACGAGGTCGTCGTGCGCAGTCGAAAGGTTACTATGTGAATGTCCCTTGGAGTCACAATCGCTAGGTCTGTGATTGCCTTTCATCTACCATGGGAACCCAAAGCAACCGAACGCCCCGCGATGGCCTATGCCCCCTGATCGAGGAAGCCCTCAGGCCTCGATGCCGCAATAGCCTTTTGCGGCGGACAGGCTCCGCCTGGTAGCCGAACTGGAATCCAGTCAAGCTGCGCCTTGCCCTCGGCCGTCATTTCAGAAAATAACCTGGATATGGCGCGACGATTGATCTCGCTCTATGGCCCAACCGTTTCCGTGTCGTTCCGCCCGACGTAACCGTTTCTTGAGCGGGAATAAGCCGCCCGTTGAGCTCAACTCTAAATAAGCATCGGTTTAAGCTTCAAGCCCAACGCCAGGCGCCAACCGACGAGTCGGGGAAATGACCGTTAGGAAGCTTCCTGGAAGCTCGGGAGAAGGGTTCCACAAGTTTCAGCCCAAACGTTCCTCGACAACGGCTCACAACGGGCAACCGAGTTGGTTCAGGGGAGGGTTACCAGAGCGGTGCAACGGCGCTCGCGGCTGCTTCTCTGTAGGAATAGATACTTGGCCCTGGCGACCCTAGAAAACCATGTAGAGTACTTCTTTTCTTGATGTCGACAACGCAGATGTTACGGCATGGTGTCCACTTCCTCGGCAAAGCCACGATTTTCGAGTCCGGTTACTGTGCTTCTCCCCATTCCGTTGGGTCTCCAGTTAGAGAGATGGTCTGCAGCGAGCTGGTCACCCACCCTCCCACAGCACTCAGGCTTCCTAGGCTCTTTCCCTTGAGTCATCCTGTGAAGCAACCCCTGAGGTTGGAAATTTACTCACGATCTTTGGCCTTGAGGCGTCTCGCGAACCAGCCACTTGAGCAGGGAGCTTACCGTTGTCACAGGGGTTCCGCCGAGCGCTGCTCAGCCCCTGACTGGCCAGATGCTCGCCGTGTAAGTCTGGTTGCTTCCTTCGGCTAAAGACTTGTCCTGTGATACTTTGCCTCGTCCACGCCATCAAGAGAACTCACGATAGTGGAGAGGCAGTGCGTAGCACCCGGGCCGCGGGCTGGTTGGTGTCAAGAAACTCTCTTCGGGGACTGAAGCATATAAACCCGCCTTCCCTGGCTGTTTCCCAGGCCTGCGGTCTTGGCATAGCTTCCTACAAATCACTTTCTAGCCGGTCTTGCTCTGAATCTGTCGATCGGTCGATCCAAGCTCAGCAGAAAGAACTCCTCATCTCTTTGACATCGCTCCAGCTTGTAACATAGCCAAGCGATCCAGTCGACGAGATGGCCTACCAGCAGAACTACATGTTCGGCGCCTACCCTTTTGAGCAGATGTTCAGCCAAGAGCCTCTTCAGCAACCCCTGATGGACAATAGCCCCTTTGCCGGCTCCTACGACATCGGCAACAGCATCATGGCCAACCCCTATGCCATCCCTGCAAGCAGCGGCGGCAGCATGATGGCTGGCACCTTCGCCGACGCCGATGACATGATGGTCGACTGCTACGGCAATCCCACCTTCACCGGCGTCAATACTATGGCTGGCTGGAATGACCCCAGCTTCTTTGTGGATTCCGCCTGGGCGAACGCTGTCCCTGCCATCTCTGCCGCCCCTGAGCCACAGCAGCTGCAGGCCGGCACTGCCAGCCAGCTCGGCTTTGAAGAGGCTGCCTGGGCGACAGCCAGCTCCACCTCCAACGCCCCTGTCAGCAACCTGAGCTACGAGCCGCAAGAGCCACTACCCACCGGCGAGGATGCTGCTTCTGGCGAGCTAAGCTCTAATTTCGTCTCTGGGGAGGATGACACCGGCTACCCTCTCGACTGCCTGCCAAGCCTTGAGCAGCAGGAGTCGCCATCTAATGGCGAGGGCCCCTCCTCTGCTGGCGAGTTCAGCTCCGAGGCCGCTTATCAGATCGACGACAATGAGGGCGGCGACCCTTTCGCCTGTCTGGGTCCTGATCCCCAGCTCCTACTCTCCGCTGGCGAGGACTCTATCCCCTCGTTCGACTTCGAGGAGGCTGTCAGGGCAGCGGCCGCTCATCCCGCCTCCCCTGCCGCCATCAACCCTGCCCTTCTCGAGCAGCCGCCATCACCTGCTCCGCTATCCCCCCAGGCGCCGGGCATATCAGGCTCACTCTGGGGAGGCCCTCCGCTGGCCGGTCTATCGCTGCCGTCGCCTATCATAGCGACATCCCCCTCGGCCAATCCTGTCATGCTCCAGGAGTCGCCGTATGCCGCCAGCCTGACCCCTACGCTCCCTGAACTTCCGCTGCCGCCACAACAGCGGGACATCAGCTTCGACAGGGAAGACAGCCCCTCCATGGAAGATATCCTCAGCCTGGAGCTTGATGAAGCCATGGGGGAGCCGCAGCAACCGGAGCTGCCGGAGCTGCCGCAGCAGCAACAAGAACAACAGCAGCAGTGCCGGCCAGCCACACCCCTGCCTGCCCCTATTACCACGAGCACCACCACCGCCACCACTGCCACTACCGCCGGCAGCAAGAAGCGCAAGGCCGGCGCGGACGAGCGCGGCGAGCCGTCTGACCAGGGCGCCGCCAAGAAGCGCAAGGTGGCGAGCAGCAGCAACACGTGCCGCGAGTGCCGGCGCAAAAAGGCCAAGTGCCAGCCGGCCCCGGACGGCAGCGGCGACTGCACGGGGTGCGCCAAGAGCGGACATGACTGCGTGCGCGACGGCCACGACGGCCGCACACACACGGCCGCCACCGGCGAGCTGGCCGCCAGCGTGCTCGACTTCAAGCGCAAGGCCCTGTGCGTCCTGTACCTCGTATGGCTGGCCCGCACCGGCCGCCTGGCCGGGCCGGCGCTCGGCACGGTGCGCAGCGTGCTGAGCATCGACACGCTCTCCGTCTGCCGCGTGGCCGCGGAGCTGGCCGAGAGCAAGCCCGAGGCCGAGGCGCTCGTGGCCCGCATCGACGCGGCCGCCGCCCCTGGCGCGGTCCAGTGGCCCGCGTTTGTGCACACGGCCGAGCACGTCGTCGCGGCGGGCGACGCCAAGCTCAAGGTGCGCCGCGACAGCCTCGAGGCGTTCCGCAAAGACTCGCGCGCCATGCTCGCGCGCCTCCGTGTCGTCCTGGGCGCCGCGGTGGAGGAGGACGGGCTCCGCGACAGCGGGCTGCTGTCCGAGGCGGTGCTCGTCGCCGTCGGCCAGGTCCTGTGCAACGACATGCACACGCACCCGTCCAGCGACCAGCTGGCAGAGCTCGCCACCAACCCTTCGTGGCATCTCGACCGCCCGGAGACGTACGGCTACTACGACCTGGCCCAGTTCTCCTCGGCCATGATCACCAGGGCTGGCATGCGCCGATTCACGGACTGTGTGGACAACTTCCCTGAGTGGGACGGCTTCGGCAAGTTTTACGTCTGGGTCGGCTCCGAGTTCTCCGCCAAGGACGGCTTCAAGTCGTCAAAGTAGAACTTGGCCGTCTTTGCTCTCTTCTCTTCGCCGTCGTCGTCGTCGTCGTCGTCGCACTATCTACTAGCAGCAAATGGTCTTTTCCTATTTCCTTTTTTATACCCTTTCCTATTCTTTTCCTATTTCTTTTCCTATTACCAGCAGCTCCTGTTGCCATATATAGCGCTGTGTCTACCTCGATACCCTATACCCCCTTTTTATTTTACGAATTAAACGCATGTATTTCTCCAGCGCCTGAATAATTTCTTATACCCTTTTCACAATTTTTTAATGACTCTAATGTAACGATGGGATGAAATGAAGCCAAGGAAGGGAAGAGAAAAGAGAACGGGTGTAATAAGTTAGCCGCTTGTTGGTTTATGACCAGGCTTGTGTTGGAATCTTCAGCATTACGTTCTAAAAAAAAGCTGTGTATTACCCAATGCCATGCTAACATCCTGTGCCGCAAATACGAGTTTGCCGCCGTGCAAATGGGAGTACGGAAGTGCATAAGGCTCGAGAGGCTTGCCTTTTTTTCTGTTTCCTTGTCTATCTCTTTTCCTATTTTTCCCTATTTCCTTTGCTATCTCCTTTCCCACTTTTCCTATTTCCTTTCTTATCTCTTTCCTTAGGTTTCTTTCATATCTACTTTCCTACTTCTTTCCTATTTCCTTTTAATTAATTAAACGAAAAAAACCCGTGGCCGAGATCGCTTTCCTTTGCTCCATTGCTTTTTCAGTTTATGTGTTTAAGTACAAGTTGATCCCTTGTTTGCACTGGAATTTGTTTGCCAGAACAACCGCCGTACGCATGAGATCAGTTGGCGGCGTTGTAGTTAGGCTGTGAATATTCAGGTCTGTACGATCAGGATGCCGTAACAAGTCAATATCGTGCGCATGACCGCCATTTCCCCCGTGATGCGTAGGTCCAGTTGCGCAGGGCGATGTAGAGCATGCAGGGGACCTCTTTCTACATACAGTAGGTTTACAAGCCCCGTAACCGTGACGCGCTGTTTCATCCCAAGTATATGCCAAAAATACAGCCGTCCACCTCTCCAGCTCACCCGTCAAGCTGCGCACCATCACCACAAGACCACACGGCCAATACAACAAATAAACAAGCACGCACACATACATACGTAGAGAAAGGACAACAAGTAAAAGGTCTCAACACAAATACCCCCGACATGTTCACGTCTTCATCCCTCTGCCACTCATCTCAACATCAAGGGGAAGTAGAATTCGAACGCCTTCGCTCTCCTCTCTCCACCGTCGCCACAACCGGTTGCCACCAACCGCCATATATGCCACCAGGTGACACGCTCCTACCACGAAGTCACTTCATATAGCAACAGCCGCTCGCCGGCAAGTCGCTACAAATGCAACCAACCCTCTCTCTACCACTAGCCGCTGCTTATAATCCCAAGGTTAGCGCCTCTGAGGTCGAGCACAATGCCCGGCTTCTCTTCGGGAGACGCGTCATCTACGTCCGGGTAACGCAGGATCACGGGTCCAAAGCTAGGTTGGTGGTCATAGTGCTGCGCCGTGTCGTATCCTTTACGGGACGACGATCTAAAGGAGATAAACACCAGCTATATCGTCAATGAAGTGTCACAGTACAGCACCTAGGTGCTTGGGAAAGAACTTGTTGCGCCGAGGAAGAGAGAGCCCCCAACTATCTGGAGGCGGAAGACCGTATATATATATACACTAACAGCCGAAGGCTGGGGTTTGCCCCGTGACAGGAAGTTGTACTTGTGGTACAAGGTATAAAATGGTACTGTGTAGCGCACAATCTTCAAAGCGTCGAGTGCGATGGGGAAAAACGCGTGAATAAGACATAATGTCGCTGAGAGGTACAGCCAGAGCCGTTGCATTTGCGTCGAACCCGTAGAAAAGAGTGGTATGAGGAAACTGGTCGAGCGCTGAAGAATTGTACATGCGTCTGGGGCTATCGAGGTGTGTCCAAAACTCATTCGCTTCCATGTGTCCAAGCAGTGCAGAGGCGAAATGACGACACAAAGCCATTCAAACCCAAAGCCCCCAAAGGAAAATACTACAAAAAAAACAAGAAAAAGCACACAGTCATTGTTCCTCATGGAACATTTCCATCCGGCCTCGGGCCCATATTCTTCCTCATCCGCCCCCTCTCCGACCTTCTCCCCGGCCTACTCCCCCGTGCGTGTGGTGGTGGTAGGTGCTCGCTCAGAATCTCTCGCTTGGGTGTGCTTGACTGTGTGATGGCAGCGTTTGCTTGGCGGCGCGACTGGCCAGGCACATGGTAGATGCGGTGACGGCAGTGGTGTGATGCTAACCTGTGTTTGGTGTTCGCCCTGGTCAGACATGATGGATGACGGTGACGGCGGTGCGGTCTCGCGGCATTGGCCTGTGCTTGATGCTGAGCCTGGTCGCGCGGATGATAGACGGCATCCATCGACGACGGTTGTAGTAGGTAGAGCGGCTGACGGCGTGGAGTAGGATGCCATCGACGCCGCACTGGGACCCCGTCCAGCCGCCGTAGCTGATGGGCACCTCTACGACCTGGCTCTCCAGCAGCGACCAGAGGGTGCGGCCTCTTGACGGTCAGGGGCAAGTCTTTCCGGGGCCCTGGTGGACGCCACCGAGAGTGGGTGCGTGTACCGCAGCCACAAGGGCCACCTCGTTTGGGAGCCCTTCCAGGCGGTGGAGGTGCGGCGGGGCTTGTCCACAAAGCTGTCCGCCGGTTGGGCGAACACCTGGTCCGTCACAACCTCCCAACGGCGGCTCACTTATTCCAAGATGAGGAAATAGGCCATGCCCTGGTAGCTAGTGGGATTCGTCGTGATGGAGCTTTCGTTGGTGAGGTTGAGCGCCGGCCCCCAGGTTCTTTGGTCGTGTCCGGATGCGATTGGATGGGGAGCAATTGTCGTATGTTTTGATGTACCACTCCGAGTCGCCGACGTGGTAAGCCCGCCCACTCTCCCTCGCCGTCTTGGCCGTCTCCTGCAAGCCAACCCAGCTTACCCTTTTGAACTTCTCCCCGTCGTGCTCGTCCAGATCGGTATTGAAGGGCTGGAGCACGGTCAGCCTGTTCAGCTGTTTGTCGACATCGCACATGTGGCTCCAGAGTGCGAAACAGCGAGGTAGCTCTGTTTGGCGAGCCGGCCTTTGTAGGCAAAATCGCCGGCCCCGGTGCCCCATAGTATATTGAAACACTGCTAGACTTGGATCTTGTGGCCTGCCTTTTTCTTAATGAGCAGAGGCGCGAATTTGACGACGCGGAGCGGGCCGTGGACTCGCGTGGCGCCGCGCACTTTAAAGTTGCCATAGCTGAAGTTATCGCCCTTGTCGCTGTCCTTCTTCGTATGCTCTACCAGCAGTATCGACTTCGTCCTGTCGTCTGGAGGGTATGGCTCTCGCGGGGTCAGCGCCGTCGACATTGTCGGCAGCGAGGGATCACGCACGATAAGGGAACGAATCGGTGACCTGGTTACTTAACGAAGCAAAGGCTAGCGCCAATATGTGCACTTTGGAGCTACGTGGCACCATTAATGCAGGATATCGCGCGTATTCTTGCTGCCTATCGGCGGCCAACCAGGGGGAAAGGGAGGGAGGGGTGATGGGAGAGGAGTGGTGACAAAGAAGGAGGGGCGGGAGAAGGAGGGGTGATGGTCTTGAAGAGGGAGGCCAGGCTGCGGTATCAAATCCCGATTTACCAAGGAAAGGAAGTTTCGGTAGTAAAACGAAGGAAACCCCGGTTAACCATCCCTCCTCCCCAAGAATCTACCTACCTACCTACCTACCTACCTACCTACCTACCTACCTACCTACCTACTTACCTTTCCACACGCTTCTGTACCTCGGCCCATTGACATAGAGCAAGAACATAACCGGATCGGCAATACCAGATGGATCAAACCACGCCGCCGTTCGGGGACGATCTCTTTCCGGCGCTCCAGAAGCTTCTGGGCTTCTTGGAGCCCTGTGTTAAACGTGAGGACGTCGAAGTCGAAGTCGGGGGTGAGCTTAGGAAACTCGAGTCGTGCTAATTTCCATGGTATCTGAAGTCGTCTTCCTCGCGGCCATCGTGCTCTCGCTGCCGTACGCCCCCCCGGACCCGCGCATCTCGATCCCGCCCCAAGCCGTAGTTCCCCTCCAGCTCCTCGCCGTCGCCTACCTGAGCGGCTGGTGGAAGCTGCCCAACGTCCCGGGCAACTTCGTCAACCTCGCGACCGGGAGTGCCGAGCTTCTGCGGGCCTTCTACATCGTCTCGAGCCGCGTCGGCGTTTATTTTATAGGTGGGAACATTCCGCCCCCGACTGTTAACCATGGGTGCCATGGGGAGGAGCTGCTCTGGGCGCTGCTGACCCGGTCATTTTTCTTTTCTCCAAGTGGGATTATTGGCCTCGCTTGGCTGCTACATGCCCGTTTACCACGACCTGCAGCTGCCTTTCCAGCCCTGGCTTCCGGGGCTCATCGTATTCGTCGTTGCCGCTGTCGGCTTCTTCGCCCCGACGGCCGGGCTCGTCGGCCCGGCCCGCTTCGGCTACCTCCACCACGCGGCGCACCTGTCGAGAATCTACCGCCTACTGCTCGACTGGTGGGTGTACGCGGCGCTCTTCCTCATCTTGTCGCCGGCCGTCATGCCCTCGGCGGGCCTGGGCCTCGTGGCCATGTCCGTGGCCATGTCGGTCGCCGCCCTCATCCACGTGTGCCGCGAGTACGCCGCACAGCGTGCCGCCGTCACCGAGGCCGTGGCCCAGCACGCGGCCACGGCGTCGCTCGCCGCCGCCGCCGCGCGCGAGGACGAGGCGGTCGCGGCCCGGTACGAGGCGCTCGTCGCGGCGGCCGCTACGGCGGCGCGCCGCGACGGCCTCCAGGCGCGGCTCGCCCGGCCGAGCGACTTCTACGACAACGCGGCCAAGGCGTGGGCCGCCTTGGGCACCCTGACGCAGCCGGCCGAGGACGCGGCGGAGAGGGCGCAGGCCCTGTACAATGCCGCCGAGGGGGCGGCGAAGAAGGCGAAGAGCCTGGACGATACCGCCAAGGTGGCGGCGCCAGGCGCCGGAAAGCCCGACGACAAGGTAGGCCAGACCGAGAAGCTGGGACGCGACCTGGCCGAAGCGGCCCAGGCCACGCTCGACAAGGCGCGCCTGGTCGTGGAAAAGTTCCGTGTGGCCCAAGAGGCCATGGAGCAGTGCAAGAAGGCCACGGACGAGGACGAAAAGTGGCGCGCGGCGGCCAAGAGGAACGACGAGGCGGCGGTCGAGGCGGTGAAGTCTGTTGCCGAGGTGGTCAAGAAGTGGGCGGCCGTCGTCGCTTCGGCGGCCGTGGCCGCGGCCGAGACGCGTGAAAAAGCCGGCCGTGCCGTCGCTGCGGCGACCGACGGCGAGATGAAAAAGGCCTGGGAGCTTGCCGACTCGGCAAAGACCTTGGCCGACGGCGCAAAGGAGTCGGTGGAGAGACTCCGCGCCGAGACCGGTCACGGGCAGCAGGCGCTGATTTCATGGCTGGACAGCAAGTGCGAAACCCCTGCCGTCCCGGAGCCTGCTAGCGTAGATTAGCCTTGGGGGCCGACTCGGAACGGTGAAATTAGCCTGGTGTTCCGGTAGTCTCCTCCGAGCCGGCCGCGATTCTTGGCCTCGTTACCGCGTGCCTTCGCAGTCGGTACCCGGGGATTGTTTCTTTCGGTCATGCCGGACGTGGCTGCGTTTGCCACGGCATCGCTCTCGCCGGCCCCGTCGTGACATCCAGTTCACCCACCAAGCTACCCGCCGTCAGAACAAGACTAGGCACGGCCAATGCGGTAAATGGACAACCTAACATGAGTAGGTAAATACGTACAGAAGGGATAGCGAGTAAAATAAAACAAAGTCTCGATACAGATCACTCCAACATATTCACGTCTTCACCCCCTCGCGCTCATCCCAACATCCTCCTACGCGGCCGTCAGCTCGGCGATCCGCCTCTCGATCTCGGGCACCTGGCGCAGCTTGACCTCGAGGTCCTCCTTCTCGTCCTCGAGCTTGAGCCTCGCGTCCGCGTCCAGCCCCGTGAAGACGTAGTTGCCCTGCCCGTCGAACTGCAGGATGCGGCTGTGGTACTTCCACAGGCTGCGGCGGTGGCTGACCGTCATGAGCGTGACGCCGAGCGCCTTTGCGTTGTCGTACATGACCTTCTCCGTCTCGAGCGTCACGCTCGACGTGCACTCGTCCAGGATGGCGTACCGCGGCCTGTGGTAGAAGAGCCGCGCCATGGCCACGCGCTGCTGCAGCCCGCCGCTGAGCACGTCGCGCCACTCGGCCTCGGCGTCCCAGCCCTCCGGGTACAGGTCCACGAGGTGCTCGAGGTTGAGGATCTTGAGGATGGCGAGCAGGTCCGCGTCCGAGACGCCCTTGGCCCGCACCGCGCGGAGCCCGTCCGGGTACGTGATCTGCTGCCGCAGCGAGCCGCGCGACAGGTAGGGCCGCTGCGGGATGTAGAAGATGGATGTGAAGGCCGGCTTGTAGACGGTGCCGCCGTAGACGGGCCAGAGGCCACCCAAGATGCGGAACAGCGACGACTTGCCACAGCCGTTGGGGCCAACGACTAGGAGGTGATCGCCCTGTTTGAGGGAGAAGGACAGAGCCTTGACGAGGACATCGCCATTGGGTGAGATGATGGGGCTGCAAGGCTGGGTCAGTACACGCGTGTTGCAGCAGCTGGCGGGCCATGGACAGGAAAATGGACTTACACGTCGATAAACTCAATATCCTCGCTCTCCACAATCCTACCGCGGCCCTTGAGCACGGCGGCGTTGTCCTCGGTGCCCGATGCCGAGACCAGCTTCTTCTTGAAGTGGCCGGCCTGGATGTCGTCCATGACGCCGAGCAGCGAGGCGACGCGTGACGTGTAGCCGGCAAGCTCCATGACCTCGCGGTACGAGAACATGATGCGGCCAAAGGCGTCCGAGGCAGACAGCAGCATGCGGCGGTTGGTGACGAAGCTCTCGGTGCGGTCGCCCATGTTCATGGACACGTGGCCGGGCAGCTTGACGAAGACGGGCACCGAGCACAGCACCAGGCCCAGGGCGCCCCAGAAGTACTTGATGACGAAGTCCTCCATGAAGCCGTGGTAGAAGCGGCGCCGGAGGATGTAATTGACGTGCTTGATCAGGGTGAAGTAGCCCTTGTCGAGCGTGTTCTTCTCGGCCTCGTGGCCCGCATAGAGCGCCACCTCCTCGCAGTGGTCGATCAGGCGCGAGTGCTGGAATCGGAACTCGCCCTCGAGCCGGGCCTCGTCGGCCACGTACTTTCCAAACGGCGGCGTCAGCGCCCTCATGACGCTAGCAGAGAGCTGCACGAGGAGCGACATGAAGACGACGCCTTCGCCACCAACGCTTCTTGACAGAGAGTGAGTGTAGATGGTCTGGTGGGATGTCAGTTATTATTTTTTTTCTCCGGAGAATAAACAGCAAGTACAAAAAGGGACGCTAGATCCACGAACCATGTCCAGGAGCGGCTTGGCCAAGTTGCTGTATACCTCGGCCAGGCTGTTGGAGAACTTGGCAACATCTACAGCAATCAGCTGGTCGGCATTCTTTATCCTGTCGTCCAGGGCCGAGATGCCGTAAAAGGTAAGTTTGGACAGGTACTTGTCGTGTATGTGCTGTGTTAACCTCGTCCGGTACTTGAGTGAGAGCTCCGCCTGATGATAAGAGAGCTGTGAACACGGGATGGTTAACTTTTTGTGCCCCATCTGTCTTTTGTTTCTCGCAGGGAGCAGAGACGCACCATGGAGTTGGTAAAGGTGGCCGGCACGGCAATCAACATCCACCACACAATGCGCTTCAGGAAGTCCTTGCCGTTGCCCTTGACGAGGCTCTTGACGATGGCGCCGTCCATGGCGGCAACCTTGAGGCTGATGAGCGTGCGCACGACCAGGAAGAAGCTGTGGCTGATGAGCAGGCGCGTCTCCTTGCTGCGCCAGCCGGGCACCACGATGCGGATCAGCTTGAGCAGCGAGCGGAAGAACTCTCGGTTCAGCTCCACCTTTTTGCGCTTCTTGCCCCCTGCCGCAGCCGCCGCCCCTCGCCCTCGCTTGCCAGCATCCCCGCCATCCGCGTCATCGTCCTCGTCGTCGGCGGCCAGGCTCGACGTGCCCGTGTCGGCGTCGCGGGCCGCGCGCTCGCGCTGCGAGGCGGCCTTTTGCTCAGCGACGGCGGCGCGCACGCGGTGGACGAGGGCGACGAGCAGGGTGAGATAGACGGCGCGCGAGATGCGGGTGCGGTGCGACAGGTACGTCTGCGTCAGCTGGGCCACGATGGCGCGCGCCGTCGCGGCGGGGGACGCCGACGCCGCGACCGCCAGCGCCCCCAGCCGCGCCGAGAGCTTAGACTGCGCGGCCATCTAGTAGGCCTTTCCTCCCTCCCCGCCTCTCTCTATCTCTCTTTCACTCTGCCTCGCGCGCGACCTGTGGCTTGCAGTCCTCGTAAATCGTGGGTGGGGATTCGCGTGGTTCGAGGGCGCGGAGCAGTCAAGATGAGCGGAGGATCGGATGGGAGCCCCGTCGCTAGTCGAGGAAGGAGGCGATATCCCGAAAGAGCCGGGATCGATGGTGTGTGTGAGTTCAGGAGAGGGCCGTCGACTGCCTCGGCGGCTTTCCTCGGAGCTGACTGGGTGGCGCGTGACCTTTCACCAACCGCGGGATCCGAGAGAGAAGAACAAAAAAAAAAAAAAAAAAAAAACAGCAATTGACACGTTCCCCGTGCAGTCTATCCGCCAGCAACTAACATGGCGGTTTGTACAAGGACGCTATACGACCCAACTGGCAGGCAGTCTAGACGGAGTAGCTCCGACGAGCGTTTGCTGCGGCTCCCAATTCCGCATTCAAACATTCCCTCGGCAGGCGGCTTTGCGTCAGCGTGCGCGCCCTCCGCATCGCCCCCACACGCCCCAAAACGGAGCACCGCACGCCTCAACCGTCCAAGCCGCGGCGCCGGAACACATGTGATTGTGATTGCCTGGGGCGCAAAATCCGGGGTGTGGGTCGTGCTAAATTACGTCTAGTGGGCTGTGATTGGTCTGGGCAGCTTGCTTGACGTGTGGCTGGTGGCTGGTGCAGGCCGCGTCTCCGTTTTCTACCGTGGCTTGTATGCCCATTATCGCCGTGTCACATGGGATCGCCTTATTACCCCGAGCACCAAACGTCGATGCGCCGCTCGTCATGCCGCAACCGCGCGGCCTCCTGAGCCTGCTGCTGGGCGCCCTCGTCCTCGCGCAGCAGGCCGCCGCCAATGTGGAAAAGACGATATTCCTGGGTCCCGAGACCATCAACGTGCCTCAGCAAGGCCCGACTTTTGACAACTTGCACCTCGATGTCCTGAGTCCAGCTGCCGATTTGGCCATAAGGACCCGCCTCCAGGCCGAGTTCCCCAACAGCACCAGCGGCGGTCGGGGGAAGGCCACATGGCTCCTGCTCGATGATCTGACCCCGGGTCAGCGCTACGAGGTCAGGGTGTGCTGGGCGGCTACTGTATGCACATTCACATCTCATCTTCTTCTTGTTCCACGTACTTTGTATATGTATGTCCATTTCTCTTGCGTGACATCTTCTGACATGTGAGTCTGTAGCAACCGACCGCATTCACCCTGGAGGCGTATGAGATCCCGGCGGTGTGGGACACCCCGGCCCTGATCTCATCTCTGGCCGAGTATTCCTCATCCCGCATCCAAGAGGAAGAGGCGGCCGGAGACGAAAATGTTATGGACAGCCCAGGCGGCATGCCCAAACCCAACAACAAGCCGCGGAGGACGAGCCCGGCGTCCAGAGGCAGGGAACGCCACGCCTCGATGCTTCTGCTCCAGATCCTCGCGGCTGCCGACTACTACACCGACAACCAAACCCTGATGAGCAACGTGGCGCCCGTGCACGTCGACATCATCCTGGACCCTTTTATCATGAATGTCCTGCCCCAGTCCCTCGCGCCGACGGTGGGGTACGTGCTCATCGTCGCGGCCGTCTTCTGGTTCGTCGCCCAGCGGATCGCAGGATGGGTTCAGAAGCTGGTCGTCGAGGGCTCCCAGCAGCAGTCGTCCAAGAAGGATCAGTGAGCTGTCGAGAGCGGCGGCGGCGATACGCATCATAGATGTATATAGAAGGCGCATGGCCTGTCTTTAGCCAAGCAAACGGAAAAGGTGAATAAAGAGACAAACTAAATGGTACCACACACTGAGAACGAAAAGGCCAGTAGTGGCCGCATGGCACGCTCTGCGGATAAAGCGACAGTCTCATGCATGTCCCCATGTCCCTTCTAGTCCGATGGCCGTATTTCTTTTGCCCCTGTCTTGTCCTCTTCACGGCGTCTTGCATCGACGTATGGAAACCCGGCATGCACAGGACACTTATCAAAGAAACCGGAGACGGAAAGGAGGCAAGTTCATTCTTGTTCGTTGCTACTCTCCAGTTAAGAAACCCCTTGAATATTGAGCTTGAAGTATGTATTATTCCGTGTATTTAACCCATACGGACTCATATCAGACACACCTTCACCGGGACACAATATTTGTGTAGTGGGACAAGCCCCAAGAAATATTCCACGCTGTTTTCGCTTTCCTAATACCGACACCTCAAAACGTAACAGACTGTTCAAAAGCAGCATCCCTTTAATCGAATCGCTTCTGAGGCAACCTATGCCCCTGGGTTCTAATAGCGTTGATGGCTTTGGTAACCTTGCTGGCCAGGCGGAGGAGGGTGGCTGGGGTAAGGAGACTGGTGAGGGTACTGATGCTGGCCGCCGTAGGGAGGCTGCTGGTGGTGTTCATACTGTGGCTGGCCTCCGTAAGGGGGCCGCTGGGAGTAGCCTCCGTACGGGGCCGGCGGCTGCTGGTGCGGCGGCTGTTGGTGCGGCGGCTGCTGGTATGCCGATGAATGTTGTGGCTGCTGAAACGACGGCGACTGCTGCGGTTGCTGGTACGATGGCGAGTGCTGGGGCTGATGGTACGACGGCGAAGGCTGCGTCCGCTGTGGGAACGACGGGGAAGGCTGATGCTGCGGGGTCGGGGCGGAGTGGGCAGTGGGCGAGGCGCCCGGTTGCGAAGGTGGCTGGTAAGATTTCGGGGGTGCCGTGCCCGAGTAACTGGCGGGCCCAGCATTGGAGTAGCCAAAGTTCCCGCTCTGTTCGCAGTTCGTCGTCACGGGGTCAGCCCAGCCCATGACATCTCTCCTGACAGATTGCCGCATACTAATAAAAAAAAAAAAAAAACGTACCGGTTTGCCCTGGTTTCCGCCAAACATGGTGGCGACGCCTCCCATGACAGCACCTGCAAGGCCGCCTGAGGCGTGCGCTCCCGGTCCCGTATGCGACGCGCCGTGGTAGTTCTGGGGCTGCGGCTTGTCCCCGCCGGACGAAAATAAGCTCGAGACGAGCCCGCTAGCGACTTTGCCGCCGAAGTTGCCGACGCCGCCGCCGCCTTGTTTGCCGCCGAACGAGCTGAGCGCATTTTGTGCGAATGTCTAGGATGTAGATACCCCGTGTTAGTCAAGCTGCATCGAGGAGAGACCAGATCCCGCTACAAGACGGAAAGAGGAGAAGCCTACACCAAAGCCCCTATCACCAGTGGGCCCATCCATGCCGCGAGTACCGTCGGGGGCTCCCGCGGTGCCTGGGGGAAGGATTGGTTCCATCCTGCCGTCAGCGTGCTGAATGGTCTGGCTGCCGTCTGCGTGGGTTATTATGCGCGGCTGTTGGGCGGGTGATGCACCCGAGGGAGGGATGCCGTAGGGGTGATTGACGGAGCTGTTGGCCGGCGTGCTGATGGCGGTGGGCGCAGGCTGTGTCGGGACGTCCCACTGCGAGCGACCGGTGCCGAGTTCGACGTAATAGTACTTGCGCGTGGACTCGTCCCACTGCGCGATCCAACCTGAAGGGAGAGGTGGTGGGGCGACAGAGGGACCTGGCGCGCCGGGGGATGCGGTGCCGGCCATTTATGTGTTTTTTTAAGGGGCTGGCGGCTGTGTCTCTGTTGGCTGCGTGTCGGGAAGAGACAAGAAAGAGGCGTGGGAGGGTGGGAGGTGTGTGCCCCGCGGCTGGAGAGGTGGCTGGGTCGTTTGCTTCGCCTCGAGCGGAGGAATGCGGGCTTGGTCGCAAGGGGAAACGATCGCGCCCAGCAACGAGGGAGAGGACAGGCGTCGGGCGGCAAGGACCCGGCCCTTGGCTGTTGGTGCTGGCTGGCAAGATTCTTTAGTCTGGGTTAAAATTTCGAGCGAGCGCGCGGCTGAAGTTGGTGGCGGCGCGCGAGCACTGACTGGGGTTAAAATGGGTTTTCGATTTCCACGAACGCCCAGCTCGACGGCGGGGTCGCCGGGCCGGGGTCTCCCTTCTGCGCTGCCCAAGTGGCGGTTAAAAACACGCACGCAGCACGACTCCAACCCCAGCGACCAGAAGCGACCGACGTCAGACTGACTGCTTACCCTTGGGCAGACCGTCGTCGCTGGCTGACATTGGGAGTTGGCTGCCCGGTGGAGGCGAGTACGAGTGTGAAGCTCACGCCTGCCCTCCAGTCGTCCAAAATTTCATGATTCAGCCCCGCCTACGCAAACTCTCACAGCTTCTGGCGGGGATCAAATGGTCGATGAATTGCATGTGGGCTGTGGATTCACCCCGTCCAGCAGATTAAGAGAAGCCACCGTACAGCGCTTTCCCTGCCTGTATCTCATTGTGTTTTTTTCTATGCTGTCCCCGCCTGCCATTCGGTCTGAGGTGGTCTTTCGATCGTCGGTATGGTAGAGTCCGTGTATGAATAGCCGAGAAACGTCACTCTCACGTTTATCCGAATCAGCCCCTTTCATATCTACGTCAACGTGGAAAATAAGAAAAAGCTGGTAGCCATGTCGCAGGCCAAAAGTGAATTGTCTGGCAAGCTCGCCCTCGTGACGGGCGCCTCTGGAGGGTGTGTATATACATACCTAGTCTGTGTCGAGAGAGAGAGAGAGAAAAGACATTTCCGAATGACTGACCACAAATGACCAGCATCGGCGCTGCCGTCTCCAAAGACCTTTGGGCGTTGGGCGTCGACCTCGCGCTTACGTATTGGTCGTCGCGGGACAAGATCGACGCGCTGGTGACGGAGCTGCAGGCGGCGCCGGCGCGGGCCGACGCCAGGATTTCGGTGCACCGCATTGACATGGGCACCAACGACGACCCGGACTTCGACTTCCTGTTCGAGGAGATCGAGCAGCTGCAGTTGCGCCGCCCGGACATCCTGGTCGCCAACGCCGGCTACGGCAAGCGCAAGACGTACATCGAGGACATCGGGCTCGACGAGTTCGACTACATGGTGCGCGTCAACCTGCGCGCGCCCTTTGTGCTGGCCAAGCACTGCGTCCCCGCCATGGCCAAGAAGGGCTGGGGCCGCCTCATCTTCGTGTCGTCCATCGCCGCCATCGGCGGCGGCATCAACGGCCCCCACTACGCCGCCAGCAAGGGCGGCCTGTCGGGCATGATGCGCAACCTGGCCACGCGCTACGCAAAGGACGGCATCACGGCGAACGACGTCGCCCCCGCCATGATCGGCGAGACGGGCATGATCGGCGGTCCGCGCGACGTCGAGGGCACGCCCGGCGACGTCAGGAACATACCCGTCGGCCGCCTCGGCACGCCCAAGGAGGTCGCCAACGTGGTCACGATGCTGTGTCAGACGGGCTACTTGACAGGGCAGAGCATCCTGCTGAGCGGAGGCTTGAAGTGATTTTGGATGCATGTGTACCCATTTAACAGCATTTCACGCTCTTTCTGTAATCTCATCTATTCTGAAATGGGACAGAACAAACACGATCGCCAAGAAAAAGGAAATAAGCGCCGGACGAAGCCAGTATGCACCATTAGTTTGTGGTTACAAGCACCACCTAAAATCGGGCGAGGCCGGCCCGTCGCGCAGCTTCTCCGTCGGCACGTCGATGGGGCGAACCTTGACGCCTTGGGCTGCGTCGCGCCTCCTGTTGTCCCACATCATGTACAGGCCCAGCGCGACGGTGAGCAGGCCGCCGAGGCCGCCGAACGCGGCCGTGGTGGCCAGGGCGGGCAGGTACTTTGGCGCGTCCTTGTTGAGGAAGATGTTTGAGCTGACGACGCCCATCAGGTTGGCGACGGGCACGGCGATGCTGGTCAGGACGACGCGCTTGCCCTCGTGGGCGATGTTGTTGTTGTACAGCACGTCGAGCAGCACGCTGGGCGCCGACGTGCCCCACGTCATCATGAAGGAGGCGAAGTAGGCCACCATCTGCTGGCTGCCCAGCACGTCGTCGAGCCCGGCGTAGACGACCATGCCGACGAAGGTGAAGAGGAAGCCGAGCGCGACGAAGGGGAAGCGCAGGCGCGTGTGGTCGCTCGCGAACGCCAGCACCAGCAGCACGACGGCGCCCGTGACGTTGGGCGCGACCGTGTACAGGTTCGTCTTCGCGGGCCCGTAGCCGAGCCGCTGCACGATCTGGGGCAGGAACAGGTTGACCGACTGCAGCGGCACGCCGAGGCACATCTGGATGGCGAGGATGAGCCACGAGGTCCAGTGCTTGAAGACGGCGAGCGACTCGCGCACGTTGAGCTTCTCGTTGACGACGGACGAGCTGTCCATCTGCATGCGGTGGTGCGCCAGCCGCCGCTCCTCCTCGCTCAGGAAGCGCGCCTCGGACGCGGACCGGGGCAGGTACCAAAAGGCGAAGACCGAAAAGGCCACGGTGCCCGCGCCCTCGATGATGAACAGGTAGCGCCACGGCTCGAGGGCGCCGCCCTGGATCTGGAAGACGCCGTAGGACAGCAGGCCGCCAAAGGCCGACGCGATGCTCTGCGCGGCGTAGAAGATGGCCAGCCGCCGCGCGAGCTCGCCGCGCCGGTAGAACATGGTCTGGTAGTAGATGACGAGCGGGAAGAAGGCGCTCTCGGCCATGCCCAGGAACCAGCGCAGCGCGAAGAGCCCGCTGAAGTTGTGCGTGGCCACGACGAGCAGCGTGGCCGTGCCGAAGCAGAACATCATGCACGGCAGCACGCGGCTCGGGCCGTACTTTTTGCCCACTATGCCTAGGAACGGCGCCGTCAGGACGTAGGGGATGAAGAAGACGGAGAGCAGGATGTTGTAGTCGTTGCCCTGCAGGTTCAGCGACTTCTCGAGGCCGTTGGTCTTTGCGTTGCCCAGGTTGCTCTTGTCGAGCGAGTTGAACAGGTACATGACGGACAGGACTGGTAGTAGCCGCAGGTCGAACTTCCAGACCAGCGAGCGCTCCGCCTTGGGGTCGATGTTGAACGGGTCTGGTGTCGTGCTAGCGGCAGCGGGCTCGCTGAGAACGACGCCGAGGTCTATCGCGCTCTCAGGTTTGCTGTCGGTTGTTGGCTTTTCCGCTGCGTCCACATCGGTGGGAGCTCTATTGGGCGGCGCTGGCAGCCCATCTTCCCTACCTCGGGGATCGAGATTGACAGACATTGCGAGTGTTGGCCTTTGTCTCTGCCGTGATTCGTATGTCGGGAGTGCCCTGCCGAAGAGCAGGTAGTTGCCCAAGGCAGCACGGCGGACAGGACGAGACGGACAGAAGGCCGAAGCGGACTCCGTTCAACAGACAAGTCTGGCGAACGGCGGCTCGCCGTTGTGTGGAAGGAGAGGGTTTCCTCTGACGGAAAGGAGATGGCGACCGGGGAGGGGAAAGATTTAAGCTTTGAGGACCGAAATACTAGGGTCCCGAGGCGAGGCCTTCTTATACGGCGTGCGGGATGCCACCCACACTCCTGGTATGAATTACGTACTGTCAAAGCAATCAGAGCCTCAAAAGCCCCAGGAACCGACAGGATGTGACTGGCATGGCCCCGGCCATCGTCTGCCGGCCCCTGCCGTCAATGTCGGCCAGCGTTCTCTCAGCTGTGAGCGACATATCCCCGATTCGTTTATAGGATGCTACGTGGGGTGGGTCGCGGTGCCGTCGCCCGGTGCGCGCGAGTCACTTTGGCGTGTAATATGTATATCTGCGGCTGGATGGGGACCAAGGGTCAAGTTCGGCGTCCTCGTAGTTGCAATTGGTGGGAGAAAGAGAAAGAGATACAGCAGGGAGCTGGCCGCTGGCGCAATGGGAGCTGTGTGGTGCGCTACCCCGGCAGATGGGAGGCGGCGGGGACGCGCTGCGGTCGAGATAAGAAGATCTCCAAAGACTTTTTGTGAAACCCAGTTTTTAGTGTTTTCCCGCTGTCAGGAGCGTTACCCAAGCGATCGGGTTTCTGCTTGCTATCGCGTCAGCGAGCCCCGCCGGCCTAAGCCTACCTGCGCTCCAAGGTCGTTATCGGGGGCTGGCCGTACGACCTGGGTAGGTGCCGGCAGTCTATCTCGCTCCGACATGGGTGTCCTCGGCGTGTCGTGTCTGATCGCGGCCAATCGACCAGGCATGGCGGGAGGGGCTTCTCCGCAGAGACCCCGCCGACCCCTTCTTCCATCTCCGCATTTCCGATACGACAAGCATTCCGACACCCGGCCTCGCTATCTCTCCCTTGCCAACCTAGGCCCCAGGATGATTGCCCCAGCTGACTGTCTGGGTTGGCTTGTGGAGGCAGCATCTCCGGGGCGCCAGAGCTGGCGCCCCGGAGCCGACTCGAAGGAAGCCATCCTGGTGCGGGGAAAGATCTCCTCGTGGCAGTCCCGTCCCGTCAAAGGCGGTCTTGGCGCTGTGACGTTCGTCTTTGACCGTCAGAGGCGAAGGAATATACGTGGTTGGCTGTTCAGCCTGCTCTCGTTGGTAGGCGCGCGAGTCGGGGTGGATCAGCCTAGCGCAGAAACTTGGAAGGCCACTCTGCACGTATGCTTTCGGTCTCGCCGGTCTTGATCTGGGCTTTGGAGGACGACGGTTGCCGTTACGTCAGCCGTCTACACTGCGCATATGTAAGCGACGATGGAGGTTTCTGAACACACTCAGCACAGCGCGGATCTGCCGCCCACATCACATGGGCTTCTGCGGGTCGGCCGCGCCAATCACAGGCTCGGCTTCGTATAGCTCGCATCGTATATGCGAATAGTGATAGGCTCTGAGTGGGTGTTATCGCTTTTCAAACTTGTTAGCCAAAATGCTGGCATTGACTCACCAATTGTGGACTTTTTGTTGGACGGCATTTAGGAAGCAGACGAAGATCTCCAGGCTCGAGTGCGACCAGATCGCCCTCGCTGGGGGCGGCTATAAAGCCGCGGTTCGGGCGCGTTAACAATACGGACGTCTCCGTCGTTCGCGTAAGGAGACCAGCGAAATTTGCGTGAACACAAGGCAGCCACAGCCATGGACCTCAACACCATAGCCGTCGTTTCGGCCCTAGAGGCAGCCGTGCTCTTGCCCAAGGGTGACCTTTTTGGGGTGCCAGCGGTCAAGGTCTGGCTTGCACTGACCCTGGGGCAGTACATCATTGCCAAGACGTACAGCATTTTCATATATCCTCATTTCGTATCGCCGCTTCGACATCTCCCCGGCCCAAAGGTACGGAAAGATGGAGGAGGCCTGCCACCGCCGGGCTCGAGAACTTTGGATCGATCTTTGGGCTGGCTGCTGGAGGTGTACAGCCTGAGCTGACGACTAGAGTGCTCCGCAAAATAGGACAATCACTTCTTCATCGGGCAAACGGTCAGGCTGATGATGGCGGCAAGCCCGCACGCTCTGTATGAAGAATGGGCCCGGAAATGGCCTGATGCACCTTTCATCCGGCAGCTCGGCATCGCCAACCAGGAGCTTCTTATCGTCAACAATCTCGCAGCGCAACGGGAGTGCTTGGGGACCCACGGCAACGATTTTGTCAAATCCGCTCTCTTCGAGAAGATGTTTGGCGAGATTATCGCAGGAGGGCTACTCTTCTCCAAAGGGGAAGAACACAAGAGGCGTAGGCGGGCGCTGGTGGGGCCGATGTCCCTCCCCAAGACCCGGAGGCTGGTGCCCGTCTTCCAAGAGAAGGCGAGGGCCTGGGTCAACTCTCTCCAGTCTGAGCTGGACGCTGGAGGCGATGGCGTCTGGGAAGGTGAGTAAAATCGCAACCTGCCCCAGCCCAGGACGACGACCCCTACTGAGACCAGAGTCCCCACACGGTTCGTGATCAGTCGAGCCTAGCATGCACAAGCTTCTTCTGGAAATGATCGTGGTCACTGCTCTTGGGGTGGAGCTGGCACAGATGGAGTCGCCATCGTCGATGAGCTTCGTCGAGGCCTATCATAACCTCTTGCAGCCATCGACGCCCAGCATGATTCTGTGGTTCACGAATGCGAGATTCCCTTTGCGGTGGCTACCTCTGAAGATCAACAAGACGTGGCTCGAAGCAAACTCGACGATACAGAGCATGATCAAAGGTGTGGTACACCAGAGGGCCGAGGAGCTGAGGGCCGTCGACCGCAAGCGAGAGGTCGGAGAGGATATGGGCGATACACGCCGCGATATCACAACCTTTATGCTCGAGGAGTCTCTGTTCGGGAAAGGCGATCTCAGCGAGTCTGAAATTGCAAATGGCGTAAGCCCCATCCCACTCTTTCCCCAAGACGGAGTGCTGCAGGTTTCGAGCTCGAAGTTAACCAGCCCTTGAAAACGACGATAGCTCCTCGAGCTCGTGAGCGCAGGTAAGCTGTTGCCAACACAGATTCGCCCTAGAGTCCGCCGCCGCCTAATTGCTGACAGCAGTCTTGCTCACAGGACACGACACGTCGTCTTCGACCCTGACGTGGATTATCTATGAGCTAGCAGCAAGGCCAGAGATGCAGGAGCGATGCAGGGCCGAGATTTTGGCGGCTGTAGACGATATCGACGCGGGGATGCTCGAGAATCTGGCCTTTTTGGACAAGGTCATCAAAGAGGTTTTGAGGCTGTTTTCGCCAAGTAAGCGCCCTGGATCGTGTCACTCCAATCGTGGTGGCCGGACGGCCAGGCAGCCATGACGCTAACCAGCCTGACCGCAGCGCTTGTCTCGCTCCGAGAAGCAGCAAAGGACATGGTGATCGAAGGTGTCCCGATCGCCAAGGGCACCTCGATTGTCATCTCGCCGGCCAACATTGGACGCAACCCCAATGTTTGGGGCCCTGACGCAGACGCCTTCGATCCAGACCGCTGGGACAGGCTGGAGGGCGACGCAACCAGCCCCTATGCGTTTGCTGCGTTTAACAACGGGCCGCGCATCTGTCCGGGCAGGCATCAGGGGATGCTCCAAGTCAAGGCGATCCTCTGCGAGCTGCTCCGTGTCTTTCGCCTCGAGCCGGTCGATACCACCCGGAGATTCCAGAACCCGGCGGTGATGTTGAAGCCGAGGGGCCGGCTAAGGGTCAGGGCGCGGCGACTGGAGCTGTAGCCTGGAGGCCCGTAGATGGGACGTATGGCAACCCTATAGGTGGCAGGAAAGATCTGAGCCACCTTGCGCCTTTCGATCAAGACAGCGGGAGGTTGGAAAGGATCACGTCTGGCTTGAGGCCAGCTGGCCTCAAGCTTTTGTAGTATTCTCGGCGCGAAGGAGGGTCGGAAAACCAGGGAATTCACGTAACAAGTGACTAACAGAATTGCATCGATCTGTCTGGAATTACATGATGCCGAGCCTCGAAGCAGCCCGCATCCACCGTGTCATGTCAGTGCTGGCACAGTCTAGTCGTGCCTCAGCTATTTTTGCTGCCCATCTTGGGTGGAGGTGGATCCTGTCGGCGGCAGCATCCGCCAATCAGCATCCCAATTGGGCACCTCGGAGGCAGTGCGCTCCTTCTGTTAGCTGCCCACAGGTGTCCTTTTTTGGTCGCATGAGGGCTAGACAGGGGAGGCTTGGTGCTGTAGCGTCCGTCAGGCACCGCAGAAACCAGGGCCAGTCCAGCCACATTGCCCTGGCGGCTCAGCTTAAGGCCACATCACAGCTTGGCAGGCAATTTGACGTGACGGCTGCCCTATTTGGACCTCCGCCCGCCGCCCTCCACCCGCTTGGTTTTGTGGTATTTTTTTTTTCCTCCACCGGCGAACTCCAGGAAGCTGTTGCGTTTACCCTGCATCAGCAAGCGTAGACTTTCTGATCCGTGGGCGCGCAATTGCTGGCCCAATTCAGCCTGCCCTTTTTCTTTCAGCCTCCTCCCAATTCCTAACCCTGCCAGCACAGATACCCCCGCCGACGGCCGCCGCCGCCATGGCGAAAGCACCCATAACGCCTCTCCTGAGGCTGCTCTGCTCCGTCTTCCTCTTTTCTTCTAACGTCCTGGCCGTGTCCGCCGTACTGGGCATCGATCTGGGCACCGAGTACTTCAAGGCCTCGCTGGTGAAGCCCGGCATCCCCCTCGATATCGTCCTGACCAAGGACTCGCGCCGCAAGGAGGCCTCGGCCGTCGCCTTCAAGCCCCCGCAAAATGGTCCCAAGCCCAAGGACTACCCCGAGCGCGCCTATGGCTCCGACGCCGTGGCCCTGTCCGCCCGCTTCCCCGGCGACGTCTACCCGAACCTGAAGACCCTCCTAGGCCTGCCCACCGACACCACCGTTGTCACCGAGTACGCCGCCCGACACCCGGCGCTGCAGCTCGGCACCCACAGCCTGCGCAAGACCGCCACCTTCAAGAGCCCCGGCGCCTTCACCCCGGATGAGGAGCCGTTCCTCGTCGAGGAGCTGCTGGCCATGGAGCTCCAGAGTATTCAGAAGAACGCCGAGGCCATGGCCGGCTCCACCGTCCGTTCCGCCGTCATCACGGTACCGCCGTTCTATACCGCCGAGGAGAAGCGCGCCGTTGAGCTCGCCGCCGATCTCGCCGGCCTGCGTGTTCTTTCCCTCATCAGCGACGGTCTCGCCGTCGGTCTCAACTACGCCACCAGCCGCACTTTCCCCAACATCAACCAAGGGGCCAAGCCCGAGCATCACATGGTCTTCGACATGGGCGCCGGGTCCGCCAAGGCTACCATCATGAAGTTCCAGAGCCGTACCGTTAAGGACGTCGGCAAGTTCAACAAGACGGTCCAAGAGATCCAGGTCCTGGGCAGCGGCTGGGACCGCACTCTGGGCGGCGACGCCCTCAACTATCTGATCCTGGACGACATGGTGGCCAAGTTCATCGAGTCGCCCGCCGCCAAGAAGGTCTCTGCCACTGTCGCTGACGTCAAAGCTCACGGCCGCGCCATCGCAAAACTGACCAAGGAGGCCGAGCGAGTCAGGCACGTCCTGAGCGCCAACCAACAGACGGGTGCTAGCTTCGAGGGGCTGTACGAGGACGTGGACTTCAGATACAAGCTCGAGCGCGCCGACTTTGAGAAGATGGCCCAGGAGCACGCCAAGCGCGTCGTCGCTGTCGTCAAGGAGGCTCTCGACAAAGCCGCTCTCGACGCCACCCAGCTGGACTCGGTCATCCTCCACGGCGGCGCGACCCGCACGCCCTTTGTCCAGCAGGAGCTGGAGAAGCTCTTCAAGGCCGACAAGCTGAGGAGCAACGTCAACGCCGACGAGGCCGCCGTGTTCGGCGCCGGCTTCAGGGCCGCCGAGATCAGCCCGAGCTTCCGCGTCAAGGAGATCCGGGTTGCGGACGGCAACCCTTACATCACGGGCATGAGATGGCAGAGCAAGTCCGGAAAGGCTCAGCACCAGCGGCTTTGGACGAGCGTTGCACAGATCGGCGGCCCGGCCAAGGAGCTCACCTTCACAAACAAGGAGGACTTCACGGTGGACTTCTACCAGCAGCTCCCGCCCCTGGCGCCCGAGTCTGGTTCCGACGTCGAAGCCGTCACCAAGGTGCTCACCACTAAGAACTTGACGGCCACCGTCGCCGAGCTCAAGGAGAAGTACTCGTGTGAGCCTGCGGACGTTCAGTTCAAGGTCAGCGTGAAGCTGAGCGCGGACAATGGCGAGGTCGAGGTGACAAAGGCCGCTCTCCAATGCGAGATCGAGGTCCAGGAGAAGGAGGGCTTTGTTGACGGAGTCAAGAATCTCTTCGGGTTCGGCAAGAAGGACGACCAGAAGCCGATCGACGGCGAGCCCTCTGGCGGCCCCTCGTCGTCATCAACCAAGCCGGACCCTGCGGCCTCCAAGGAGTCCAGCAGCTCTTCCGCTGCGGGATCCTCCGCGTCCGATGCGGCTTCAGAGGCTGCAAACAAGATTGTGAAGAAGACAGTGTCGATCCCTGTCCAGCATGAGCTGGCGAAGGCGGGTATTCCGCAACTGTCCAAGGCGGACCTGAAAGCGCTCAAGGACCGTCTGAAGGCTTTTGAGGCCTCGGATAAGGCACGCATGCAGAGGGACGAGGCTCTCAACCAGCTCGAGGGGTTCACATACCGCGCCAGGGACCTGCTTGAGAGCGATAACTTCATCAAAGCCTCAACCGCGACTGAGCGTTCTAGCCTCGAGAAGCTGGCCAGCGACGCTAGCGAATGGCTTTACGGCGACGGAGTCGATGCTAGCAAGGATGAGCTCAAGAAGCGTCTCAAGGAGCTGACCGCCATTGTCGATCCGATCCAGTACAGGATCGCAGAGAGCGAGAAGCGACCGGAGCTTACCGCTAGCCTCAAGGATGCGCTGGAACAGACGCTCAAGTTTGTCGGAAACATCAAGAAGGAAATTTCCGACTATGAAGCTTTCCAGTCGGCAGCGGCCGCCTCGACTAAGGCCTCATCTGAGTCTTCCTCGACGACGGCGCCCGCCCCGCCAAAGGGCGACTTTGACGACCTGGAGGATGACGATGCCAAGGAAACTACCAAGACGCCAACCATGGATGACGTCGTCAAGGAGCGTGGACCCGTCCCGCCCCTGTACACGATGGAGGACCTCGTCGAACTTGAGGAGCTGCACGGCAAGATCAAGTCTTGGCTTGAGGGCAAGGAGGCGGAGCAGAAGAAGCTGGCGGAGACGGACAACCCTGTCCTCCTGGTCAGCGACCTGACCTTGTGGCGGGCCAAGCTCGATAAGGCCGGTATGGCCCTGACGATGAAGGGGGTCAAGAACTTCGAGGCAAAGAAGAAGAAGACGTCGCCCAAGAGCAAGCCCAAGAAGGCGGGCAAGAAGGGCAAGGGTGACGACGACAAGAAGGAGCCGGCCAAGATCGAACTCGGCAAGGATGGCAAGATGCCGACACAGGCGGAGCTTGAGGACCTGCTGAGGCAGATGGGAGTGGAACCCAACGCCCAGGATGGGAAGGCGAGCAAGGAGGAGGAAGATCCCAAGGAGAAGACGAGGGTTCACGAGGAGCTATAAGGGTGAATATATAGACGATTTGGGAAGGGAGGGGACGGAAGAAAGCGGGCAAAGCGTGCAATGTGATGATGCATTTCTCTCGATAACCCACGGAGTTTTAGGCATACAGGGCGGTGGATCTGGAAGAACGTGAATTATACACGCCGATTTTGTTTCACCGGTTTCCGCGCTTGGTGTTGGTGTGGCTGCTTTTCTTTGTTTTCCCGGGTAGGTACCTATGGGTTTAGAAGCTACTCGGGCTTCTCTCTGTTGGAACGAGCCGCAGGAACCAATGTGCTGCCCCTTACCCGTTCCGCATTGCCAACAAACCCGATATTTATCCGTACCACCTGCTTATTCCCGGTTGCTTGTGCTCGGAAGACTCAGGGGTAAAATGGCTTGATGGTTGGGCCAACATGTGTGTGGGTCGCATTGCAGCCGCACGCTATTCATGATTCATGCGTGGCAGTCATTGGATGTTGTGCGGGGCCCCTTGGCACGGCACGTGAACGATTAGCCGCATGGGATGGAGCCAGCGAAACCCGCCGTCAGCGAGATGGAAATCCTACGCTTCCTGAAAGGGGCTAAACCTGCCCCTTATCAACATCCACCACGATGGCCTCTCTTCCTGGATGCTGGCCTGTGCTCCTCCAGTCCGCGCGCAGGAAATTGTTTTCTACATTGCATAGGGCGATTTATTATAACCCGCCCCCGCCTCGGGCCTCGGTAAGTGGGTGCCCTCCCATAAACGGGGCGCATCGTGACAATGGCCAACAGTTTCGGGCGGACGGTGGGACTAGAGGCAAACCGAGGCAGTGATCGGACCCGCCGCCTAGTGGGTGGCCGTGCACTCCTCTAGCCGCTCCATTTCTTCTTTTTTTTCTTTCGAGATTTTCTTTGATATCCCCACCTGGACCACCAGGGGGATGACACAAGAATCGGACATCACGGCGGGCACCATTGGCACAAGGAATTGGCCAGTCCGGCACCTTGGGATTCGCTCGGAGAAACGGGGCTAATGTACCCGCCAGATGTTGACACGATGCAAGCAAGATACGGCCGCCATAGACAAGGATAAGATATGCAAAACCGGGGGCCTGAACGGAAGCAGCGAGGCGCGATTGGAGAG
This sequence comes from Magnaporthiopsis incrustans, assembly GCA_003049425.1. Classification (NCBI taxonomy): domain Eukaryota; kingdom Fungi; phylum Ascomycota; class Sordariomycetes; order Magnaporthales; family Magnaporthaceae; genus Magnaporthiopsis; species Magnaporthiopsis incrustans. The sequence continues at coordinate 185,408 of PYSR01000024.1, forward strand.
TCGCATGGTGGAATCCAGGAACAGGCAACCTAACTTAGCGAGCAGATGCGGTGTTGAGCGGTGCCAGTTGTTGGCTGGAGACGGAAAGGACTTGGCATCCAATACCTGTTGTGCAAATATAAGATACGCCCCTGGCCTTTACGGACGCTTGCAGAAGGGAGACAGACTATCCACACCACGTCGACGGAGGCCACAGCCACTCTGCACCAGTGTCCATCCTCTGTCCACCTGTGGCCAGAAACACTTCTGTCGTCTTGCTTGCTCGCCACCTAGCTGTGTCCCGTAAAGAAGAACAAGACTCGTCGGTGGCACCGCTTACTGGACCACCACCGTCCGAAATGGGCTTCAAGGCTATCATTGTCGGCGGTGGCGTCGGCGGGCTGACGCTCGCAAACATCCTGGAGCAGCTCAACATCGACTATGTGCTCCTCGAGGCGTACGGCGACTTCACGCCAGAGGTCGGCGCCAGCATCGCCATGCTGCCCAACGGCCTGCAGATTCTCGACCAGATCGGCTGCAGGGCCGCCTTCAGCGAGGGCGTGTACCCCGTGCAGACGGTCAGGGTCACCCGCCAGGGCGACCTGGCCGCCACCGTGGAGGACTGGAGCGCCAGGCTCATCATGAGGTTGGTTCACGATAAGGTTCCTCCCGATGGACCGGCCCCCACTGACTAACTCCGTACTAGGCATGGTCAGGGTGTCGAATTCAACGACAGGCGGATCCTCCTGAAGGCGCTCCTGGACGGCATCAAGAACAAGGACAAGCTGCTGCTCAACAAGCGCGTCTGTAAAGTCACCACAGACGAGAGCTGTGCCACTGTCGAGACGACCGATGGTCACCGGTATCAGGGAGACATCATCGTCGGCCTGGACGGGATTAAATCGACAGTCCGCGATGAGATGCGGCGACTTGCCGCCGAGCAGTCGCCTGGCTACTTCCCGGACGACGAGTGGAAACGTAAGAGATACGGTCCCAGCTGCCGGCCCCATATGCCCCTAGGATGAACACCCCGAACTTACAACTTACCTCACCCCTCGCCCCAGGTGTCCCGATCGAGTACAAGTGCATCTTCGGGATAGGCAAGGGCAACAAGCACCTGCCTCCCGGCTCCAGCACCCAGGTGATCAACCAGGGCTTCTCGTACCTCGTTCTCGGCGGCCCGCCCGGAAAGACTTACTTCTTTCTGGTGGAGAAGCTTCCCAAGAAGATCTTTGCCGGCGAGACGCCCCGCTACACGGACGAGGACGCGAAGGCTTTCGTCGACAAGCACCGCAACGACGTGATTATCGAGGGCTGCACTTTCGGCGACGTGTTCGACAACCACACCTCGTTCGGCATGACTCCGCTTCACGAACACGCCTTTGACCAGTGGCATTATGGACGGATCATCACGCTCGGCGACGCAGCTCACAAGGTCAGTTGGACCTGAATTGCCGTCGCCTGGGTCCTTGGCTCGAAAAAGCTGGGAGTGGTGATGCTGACATTATGCGCGAAAATACAGGTCAACCCAATCGCAGGACAGGGCGGCAACGCGGCCATGGAGAGCGTGGCTGCCTTTGCCAACTTTCTCAAGAAGCGGCTGGACGCCCTCCCCAGCCCCTCGGCCAGCCTCTCGGCCGCGGACGTCGACGCCATCCTCCGGGACACGCAGGCCCTGAGGCACGAGCGCGCGCGCCAGGTCGTCACGTATTCGCGAAACGTGCAGCAGACGCAGGCCCGGAACGGCTGGCTCGGCATGAAGCTGACCTACCTGCTGCCTCTGCTGCTCAGCCAGGAGAAGCTCATGGAGGCCTGGGCCAGCATCATGGCGGACGCCGTCAGGGTCGAGCACCTCCCCGTCGTGTTCCGGCCGCACTACGTCCCCTTCACGCTCGAGCTGCCGGCCAAGCCGATGCGGCGACACGTCGGCCTCGAGAGGACCGCCACCGCGCTTGCTCTGGCCGGGCTCGCATGGCTGGCGGGCTTCGGCATCCGGGCCTTCGGGCAGCTGCCGGACGCCATGTTCGGCCAGCCGTTCAGGCAGACGTTTACGGGCTACGGCGTCGACCGCATCCTCCGCTTGCTCACCAAGCTCTTCGCCGTCAGCCTGGCGAGCCCCGTCCCCGAGCAGCGTCTGCAGCTGGCGTATTTCGTCCCCATGATAGCGCCCACCGTCCTGATCTGGCTCGTCGAGGCTCACCGAAGGGGCAATACGCAAACGCTTTTCGGCCGCCTCTTGACCTGGTGAGTTTTTAATTTGTTCTGTCGAAGGCCCGAACAGAGTCTAGCTGAAAGACGTCGCTGACACGCTCTGCCACCCCCAGGCCCGGATTCTTGGCGGTCCTGTACCAGCTCCTCACCATCGCCCGCATCGGCCCCATCTACTTCCTCCTCACGCTGCTCCTCTCCTTCAACCCGCTCTACAGCCGGACCGGCGCGCGGTCCGTGGACCCGGACGTCGCCCGCGCCGTCCTCCCCGCCGTCGCGCTCGGCTACCTCGTCCCGTCCGTCCTCATGCTCCTGCCCCCGAGCGTGACCGGCCCGGCCCTGTGGCAGGACTTTGCGACCATGTGGCAGATGGCGCCCGTCGCCGTCGGCCCCATCGCCACCCTGATGGCCACGGGGATCCGCAGCGCGCGCCGCGCCTCCGCCGCCAAGAAGGGCGGCGCCGTGGTCGAGGAGCAGGGGCCCGAGCTGGAAATGTACAAGAACAAGGACGTGCCGCACCTGCTGACGGCCTACAAGGCCGCCTTCTTCGCCACCGCCGCGCTGCACGTCGGCTTCCTCGCCTACGTCGTCGCGTCGCCGTCGCTCTCCCTGCGCACCCTCTTCCTCGACGTCCCCTGGCCCTGGTCGCCCAAAGGCGCGCGCTGGGAGGTCGGCTTGAGCGCGCGCGAGATCTCCTTCGTCCTCTTCAAGCGCGACCTGTTCGGCTTCGCCGCCGCGAGCCTCGTCTGGTGCCTGCACTCCGTCTTTGAGATGCGCCGCCTCGGCTACGTCACGACCGCGGCCGCGACAAAGGCCGCGCTCGCCGTGCCGGCGTCGCTACTGCTACTAGGTCCGGGAGCCATGTACGCCGGCACGTGGTTCTGGCGCGAGAAGACCATCGCCGGGCTGAGCAGGATGGAGGCTGGTGCTGAGAAGAAGGAGCAGTAGGGTTTTCTTTTGTCATATCTTTGACTGAAATTGGTGGCTCGTCCGCTTGGAATTTTGTACTAATAGACGGATAGACGTTCCATAAATTCCCTTTGTCTCGAGTCTGGAAGGCGCCGCTGCCTGTACGCTTCCCGTTATTAATGCTTAAAAACAATTAAAAAGGAAAAAAAATGCCGCGTTCTCCGCATCCAGCCATTCGTCCTGGGTAACCCCCATGCTTTACTACCTGACAAAAGCGTCCGCCACAGAGGAGAGGAGATCGGAAGCTAGTCCTCACGTCTGCCTTCCTAGAAATAAGCTCGACGTTTCCCTTATGTTGATACCGCTGCGTATAGCAGCCAGGAACCGGCGAACGGGCAAGGGAGCTCATCGCGATCCCTTCCGGCTTTCGATCTGCCGATATGTCCGGTCGAGAGCTCGGCCGGCAGCCGGGGAGGTCGGCGCGTCTATACCCATCAATAACCCGACAATCTGCTTCCGAAAAGCTGCTAGCCTGTCTCACCCACATCACATAACGTTGTCGGCCAAGTCCATGATATCCATCTTTGCGATGCGCTCCCGCGTCGGCCGGAGCTCGGACGGGAACCAGTCGACGAGCCGCCCCTCGGGCCGGCCCGGCGCCGCGGGTAGATTCACGTTCTCGCACCCGCTCAGCATGACGCCGACCGCAGTGCCTGACAGCCAGGCCCAGATCATTCCCTCGCCGCAGTACCCGGCCGAAATCCACTCCCCAGGGCTCGGCTCGTCCGACCCATCAACTGATAAACCACCGGACGTCTTTCCCTGTGTCCTCCTCCCCGTCGTCGGAACCCTACGCCCCGTAGTCTGCTCGTCCAGCCGGCCGACGAGCGGAAGAACGTCGGCCGTGAAGGCGATGACTCCAGACCAGACGTTCCTGACGCGCGGGCCGCCGCCCGCCTCGTCGGCGCCCCAGCGCGGCCTGAACACGGCGGGCATGATGCCCTCAAGATGCGCGACCGTCAACGCGTCGAGCCGCGAGTCGTCATACACGCCGACCATGTCAGCCCCTTGCTTCGGGGCGCACGTGAACCCCCCGCCGACCATGAGCTCGCCGGGAGTTTCGGTCGTGCCAGGCCGTTGCGTGACGTAGTCGAACGCCTGACCGGCATACACGAGACCCCATGAGCGGCTGCCGCCGCCGCCTGTACGTGGAAAATCGGCGCCGGGCCGCTGCGCGCTCATGTGCGCCAGCGCGCCGGTGGCTTTGCCGTGCAGGCCGGGGACGAGGTGGCCGGTGTAAGCGTTGGTGGCGTGCACAACGTGTCTGGCGCGGATGACCCCCCGGGGCGTGGTGACCAGGTAGGGGAAGTCTTCGTCTAGTTGTTGAGTCCCCAGCGGTGGCGGTGCGGACGTGTTGGTCCCGCCGAGGACGGATATCGAGGTTGCCGGCGTGTTGGTCTCGATGGAGAGGGAGCCTGGGAATTCTCTCAGAAGACCTTTCCATATCGATGATATCAGCCGATACGGCCACAGGGCACCAGCCTTGTATGAGATGGCACCGACTACATGATGATTGACCTCGAATTTCTAGATTGCGGGCAGGGTTAGAAGGATATCGCCTTTTTGCCGGCACTCGGTTCATCCATACAAGGGGCAAGGACGAGTTCAGGCCCAATACTCACCTCACGGGCCTCCTCGGCAGTCCACGTCCGCACCTCAAACTCGGGTACCCACTTCCTGAGCGCCTCCACTTCTTCCAGCGCGGTCCGGAGACCGTCCTCATTGTCCACGAAGAGGTCCACGGTGTCGACCTCGCGGCACTCGGCCGCGTCGATGCCCTCGGCAGCACACAGCCCCGTCAGGACGGACAGGTGGCGCAGCTGGAACCGCACCAGCCCCGCAGCGCGCTCGCCGGTGACCGCGCCCTGCCGCAGTAGGCGCCCGACCGTCTCGTACGCCGTCGCCTTGATGTGGCCGCCGTTGCGGCCCGTGGCGCCCGAGCACAGCTGGCGCGCCTCGAGGACGACGACGCGCGGAAGCCCCTTCTGTGGTACCGCTGCACCATGCTCCCCGGGCTTCTGCTGCGACTGCGCCGACTGCAAGAGCGAGCGCGCCACCGCGGCGCCCGTGATGCCCGACCCGATGATGACGACCTCGGCCTCGCGCGGCAGCTCCTGGGACTGGACATCGACCAGCTCCGGGTGCGGCGGGTCGAGCAGCCAAAAGGGCTGCGTGGGCGTGGCGTGCGGCAGCGGCGGTGGGGCCTTGGCGCGCTTCGCGACGGCGCTGAAGTCGGCCTCGAGTGTCTTGAGGACTGTGATCAGCGATTTGACCAGCTTGGCCGCGGCCGCGAGCGAGGAGAAGATGGCACCCATTGTGGCCGCGGATCAAATTTCTGACACGATTTCACGCAGTTTGGAGATACTCGTTCCCGGCCGAGTTGAAAGCATGGATGATACGAGCGAGTTTAAGCCTTGCGGCCCCACCTTGACGGTTGAGGAGGCGTCAACCTTGCTAGGCCCCCAAATGGTGATAAACGTCAACTAAGAGCGATTCCACGAGCGTAAGCAAAGCATGGAAACCCGAATCTTGTCTCTCGTGGCGCCTTCTCCGTACAAGATTTACCAAACTACACTGTCACTCTCAGTTCCCTATATCCAGTTGAGCAGCTGAGGCTTCGGCAAACCACCCGCCCATCCGCTGCCTCGGCCCCAAGTCCTCCAGATCATATCCTGTCCGCCAGGTCCCTACACATACGTCAACAAATACACCCTCCCCTTGCTATTACTTGCTGGCCTTTGGAGGCCCTGCAATACCAGCTGCTAGAACCTCCTAGTTGGAAATGACCCCGGCCCTGCTTGTCAAATACTTTGTGAAGAGAATTCTTGTCCCCTCCCTATCCGAACACGTTAACACATTGATGCCCTCCTCGGTCGAGGAGATGGCTTCTAGCTCGTCTATGATATTGATGTTTTGCTTGTCCAGTACCCATGCGGGCGCCCCGAAGTAAATCCCCGCGTTTACCCGTCCTTCACATCTAGCACAGGTGACCCTTGAAAGACACCGTCCCGAACACGAGGAAAGGCAGACCAAACATAAGCTTGCGGCGAAGGGGATCACCAGACGTACTCTTCGAGTCCTGCAACACCACCTTTACCCGCCATCTCCATCGTATCAGGAAATGCTGCAATGTTGCGAGACGGCTTTCACCAGCGTCTTACGCACTGCGTAGAACTCACCACGCCCTAGCATGTCGACGGCGCAGACTCCTCCATCCAACCACAGTCCTTCCTCCTGCTAGCTCCCTTAGCCCAATATCTGTATGGCACTTTCTCCAGCCGATGCCGCTTCTGCCCCTTATAGTTCCCATTTGTCCCCTTCCCTCACCAGGCGCCAACATCCAAGACAACACCATTCGAAAACGACAACAGTACCTTACAATGCGAAGTGCGCCGTGAGCGGCCCGTTTCGTAGCATCCGGCAGGCAGCTGCTACATTCGCCTTAGCCGCTACACTTTTAGCCGTGGCCAGTGCCTAGCCCAGAGACGACGAGCTCCGTAGGCCTGGGGCCGTCACCATGCGCGGCGCGCTATACTTTGGCCCGTTCGAGCCGCTTCTGAGAACCCCGTGCCGGCCACCGCCCATCGCTAATTTGTACTTCGCCGTTGACAGGGATCAGTCCCCGAAACCGAGATCCCATTCCGACGTTGGCCATCTTTGTCTTGGCCAAGGCAAGGAAGTGCTCTACTAAAACAGCTCCAGCACCTTCCAACAGTCCTGGGAAGGCCACTGGACCACGTTTATAGCGTCTCACCCCGCATAACCCGAGCCCGCGTCCCCGTCAGAGCCTCCGGGGCTGTCCGTTGCCGCCATCACCGGCATCGTGGTGGAAGTAGTTGCAGCGGTAGTGCTGGCCATTGTGGCAGCCCTGTCTATTCCACATGCTACGAAGCGGCGTGTCAACGCTGACGCCGCACCATCCGCTGCGGAGACTGCCCGAGACCCCCCCGAGACGGAAACCAACATGGCGGAGTGAGGGACAGACGGGACCAAATACGAGATTCAGCGGCCAATGTCGCATGAAACGGACGGAGTTCATCTACCTCTTGAAATTGGTGGGGTATCCGGTCGCTCGTAGGAAGAGCGCGCAGTACTACGAGCTACTGACAGGGACAGACCAGGCTTTGAGCCCCATCGTCGTTGAGCGTATTAAAGATGGGGTAAGAGCCGGCACATTGGAGAGAGACAAGAGTTGATGGACAATACAAGGTGTGATCGGGCTGCTGTAGATGTGGGTGCAACTAATGGAATACAAAATGCTCATCACCCGAAAAGGACGACAAGCAGAGATGCGAGATGGGATACGAATAACTGTCATGCGTCGACAAGGAGCTGCCTCTAGCTTCTCTGCGCCAGACCATGGTCTGCCTCCGCTGTTTGATTTTCCCGTGGCCGTTTCCGTAACACGCAGTCTCGGGGGATTCGCACGCAGTTCCACAGGCGGAAGCAAGCAAAGAATGCAGCCATGCTGCCGTGGAACCGTAGAGATCCGCCTTGCTCATCCCATCAAGGCGCCTAGCCTGTTTTCTCGCAGGAGCAGCGGCTGCCTGCGTCCGTTGGGTCTGCACCGCAGTCTGGGTACCACCTCTAGGTAGGTTGGGCGTGCTCCACTGTCTCGGCCGATTCAAAGATCCCGTGCGAGTGCCATTGGCCGACATGTCACAACAACGGCAGGTACGCGTGAGAGCAAAGGAAGCCACATCCCATCCAACGGTGAATGGGCTGCCTCTGTGCGCCGCCAGACGAAAAAATCTGCTCGGCGCAAACAAAAACTGGATGTCAGAGGCTTTGTGGTCTCCCTCCATCTCTCTTCTTCCCACCGCTACTCCAGTCCCCCCTCCCACCAGTGCTCTCCTGCAACCACCAAGAGTCTGGGCCCTCGCTTCAATACTCTTGAGGTCGCCGCCAAGCCACCATTCGTTTCTTGTCCTGTGGCGGGCCAGCATCTCCTCAACCCATTCTCACATTGCCGGAGCCATTCGTCTCTCCGAGCAGGGACTGGATTGTCGTACGCCTTCTTGGTCATTCGCTTCACCTGCCTTGGCGCCATCGCACGCGTGACCCTGACGCGTCTCCTCGACTTCGCCCGGCGATAGTTCCGTATCTGGCAGTTCGGGTGCCCTGCCGCCTCTCAATACGTGTCTCATCAGTTTTGTGTCTCCGCAAGATTCTACAAGACTTCCCATATTTCTACCTCTCTCTTCCAGTCTCGGCTCGGCATTTCTTCCATTCCCCAGGTCTGGCCCGGCCCTTCAGGATACTCCACAGAGCCTATTACCTACTCTCCACAGCAGCCATGCTGCTTCACTCCTTCGTCTCGCTGGTCGCCTTCTCCGCCCTGGCGGCCGGCTTCTGGTCCCCTTTCGCCTCGACCGAGCAGAAAGGCCACTTCAAAGTCGACCAGGTCCGAAACTCCGGTGCTCGACGCAACGGCCCAGCCGAATACGCCTTTGCCCATCTCAAATACGGCCTCGAGGTGCCCGATGGCCTCGCCAAGGCCGTCTCGCGCGTCTCTAAGCTGAGCGGCGCGGACGGACCTGGAGGAAGTAAGGCTATTGATATCCCACTCCTTCCCTAGCTGAGTCTAATCTATGAACCTCCACCAGCCGGCGAGGTCCCGGCATGGGCCCAGGAGTTCGATATCGAGTATCTCAGCCCCGTCATGGTTGGCGACCCAGGCCAGCTGGTGTTTCTCAACCTCGACACGGGCTCATCCGACACGTACGAAGCGAGCCCCTACCATAGCCTCGGAGACTCTTCGCTATAGGCCCGTTGTACTGACTAGTGGTTCTCCTACAGGTGGATGTATAGCTCGGAGACTCTTGTCGGGCACATGGGAGGCCAGCGTTTTTATGCTCCTGAAAAGTCCAACAAGGCCGAGAAGATCAACAATGCAACCTGGTATATCCAGTACGGTAGGGCTTCCCCTCAAAATGCTGCTCCACTTCTTGGCTGAGAGAAACCCAGGCTGATGTGCAGAACAGGCGACGGAAGCTCTGCTAACGGCATTGTCTATCGGGATCTAATGTCCATCGGCGATCTACGCATTCCCAACATGACCATCCAAACCGCCTCGTCCGTCTCGGTAATGATAATGGAGGACTTGAACATGTCTGGTCTTGCTGGACTCTGCATCAACCACCCCAGCACCGTGGTTCCCAAGCAGCCGTCGCTGCTTGACATGCTTGAGCCCGTTCTGGAGGAGCATGTCTTTACCGCAGACCTGAGGTACCGCGACACGGGCCGCTACCGATTCGGCAAGATCGACAAAAACGACTACGTGGGCGACATCAAGTGGGCAAAGATGAACAGGACGTCCAAGTTCTGGCAGTTTGACCTCAACGGCATCCACGTGGGCGACGATCCGGCTTGGTACTTTGCGAGCTGGCCCATGATTGTCGACACGGGCACGACCTTGATGCTGGTGCAGCCGGACCTGGCCGAGATGTATTACTCCAAGGTCCCGGGAGCCTTGTACGATGACTGGTATGCCTCGTACAGCTTCCCATGCAATCAGTCGGACTCGCTGCCCGATTGGGAATTCGACATCGCGGGCCTACGCGGCAAGGTTCCGGGCCGATACTTCAACTACCAGAACGTATCCGAGACGGAGTGCTACGGCGGCATCCAACCCTTCCCGATGGACCTGGGCTTCGGCATCCTCGGCGACGTCTTTCTCAAGGCGGTGCTTGCCGTGTTTGATGTGCAGAACAAGACCGTCGGATTTGCCAACAAGGAGCTTAAGGCTTAGAGCGGCTATATGCCCGGAAATAATGTATTCGGCCCTGGGTTCCAATGCGACCTGCTGGGTCTTTGGTTACTGATGGGGTGTCCGTGTCCATTTATCCCAGATCGTTCAATATTAGCTGCTAAGCGGAAGGGCTGGCGTGTCTGCATCCAGAGATTTTCGTGGGGTCAAGGTTGCGTTGGGTTTATGGTATCTGCGATGTTTTGTAGAAAGACGGCTTGGGTGCAAGTCCATGAGGGTAGGTAGAGGGCCGGCAGGTGTCATAATACACTACCCAGATTGAGAAGGCACACCAGTCTCGAGTGACCCGGCCATGGGGATCGTAAAGCAGCAGAGAGATCCTTTGGCCAGGTCCCGGACGGAGGGATGACGAAGGAGCTTAAAGGACTAGCCATGGTCTAGAATACGGCCCGATTCGTTTGGCGCCCGTGTCGAAGCCCGACGGCGGGCGTGTCAGCCGGATGACGGAAGGAAAAGGAGGATCTCGGCGATGAACCGGCTGTCCCTGTCGACTTGACTTGCCGCAGCGCCGTGCCAGGGAAAGCCGGGGCGGCAATCCGAGGCGGGCTCGCGGCTCGACTATGAGGACTAGCAGACAGACCATGATCGTCTGGCGCTATTGCTTCTATTCTTCTGCGTGGTGGTTCCTAGGTAGCCCTACCGCGACCAGCGGACCCGGCAGGCATTTCGTTTTTTATCCACCCCGCCCCGTGCACGGGCAGTCCAGGCGGGCGAGATCGGCGCAGCCTGCCGCCAAAAACGCCGTGGCCACGCCCGAATCAGAGGCGAGTAATGGCCCCGCAGACTCTGGGACGAATGTCGGATGATGGTACGGCAGGGCCCGGGATTGCCCCACGGGCTTGATTGGTGGTGGTGCCTGTGCCGTGCGTCCCTCGCAGATGTGCGGTCTGGAATCTTGGGCGTTTGGCCCGCGAAGCCCAATGACCCTTGTGCAAGGACAGGCGGGTATGAGGAGGTTGAAAGGAAAGGCCGACAAATAAGCAACGTGGTATCTAAAACGAGGTGTTTGGCCATCTTGGACTTGACGTGACGAGTTTCCCATTCCAACTCCGGAACAAAATTGGACAGTCTGCCAATACGCCCTTCCGCCCTAGCAGTGGCACCGAAGGAAGCTGGCTCGTTGTATTTCTCCAAGACAGTAAAATGATGCCATGGCAACCAAAAGACCCATTCTCCCCTCGTCTTCATTCTCCAATTCCTTACATGCTCCCCCTTCTCTTCTTTCCGCAATGCTGTGCCGTGTAGGATGTGTTAATGGTATGGTGTTAATCAATTCTCCCGAAACACTTTCCTTCCATGATGATTCAAACGTGGATTTGTCTGTCTGAGACAAAAATGCATAAAAAGAAAGAGCAGAACAAAGCCCCAGACCAAACAAACAAGCAGATAAACAAATAAGCCAACAAAACACAAAGTCCCGAGGAAAACAATCACCTTTCCCACCTCCGCACGTAGCATTTTCCCGAGAAGGGAGACGCTAGCAACAGGTTCCGCATGGAAGCGGAGGACAAGGAGAAGTAGGGAAAGGAAACAGTGGTGACCCCGTTGACGGAGGTGCCGGCTGATGGCAGCAGCGTTGCGATAGAAGCCTGCCGCGTCGTCAGGAGTGGGGTGGGATTCGTATGAGCTCGAGTCGTGGGCTCCGTTAGAGAAGAGGTGACAGATGGTTTCGGGATCCCGTCTGGCTAAAGAGCGTCGGCGTAGCTCTAGGGCGGGTGGGACGAGGGTCCGCTCGTACTGAGAAGTAGATAGGCGAAAAAAAAATAATATCCAATCCGAGCCAGCCCGCCCGAGAGTTTGCAGGGTTTATTATAAGGTCGTATGAGTGCACCGCACGCGCGTGCGCGCACGCCAGGGCTTGTCCGATCGAGAGCGGCGGGTGAAGAAAGTGTGTCGAGACGGGCCGTGCGTGTGCCGTGGGTAACATAAAGACATCAGGGAGAGAGGTGTGGAAGCTGATGAGACAGCCGAGCCTGTGCGAGAAGGAATCATCCAAGTTTCCCCCCGAGCAGTCCGTAGGCAGCGGCGTTGTTCACGCATCTCTCTCACGGTCACCGTCTGTGTTGAGAACAAAAGGGGCATGTTAGCAAAAACGACGTCCATTAGAAGCTTCCGGACTGCTTGTCTTGTGTCTTCCTGCGCCCTGGCATACTCACCCTCGCTCTCAGTCGGGGTGGGTGGGAGTGCACCGGGGACGGCCTGGCGCGAGGCCCTGGCCGTCCCGGGGCGGGAGCCGTACTTGCTGCTGGCGTCCTCTTGGACCTGTTGCTGCTCGCCCTGCCCTTGTTCGCCCTGCTGCTGGGCGCCGTCAAAGGCGCCGGCGACGGCGGTCCGCGGATGGAGCGATCCGCTGCCGCTGCCGGCGGCGACGCCGGTGCTGTTGGGTGGGCTGCCGCCGCCGCGGAGGCGAGCCTCCATCTCCTTGATGCGGGCCTCGAGGGCCTCGAGCTCGGCGGTCCGACTGTCGATCTCTTGCTTCCTGCCAAGACGGAAAAGGACAAGGCGTCAGAAAGTCGGGTTCGAAGTCGACAAGATTCCAATCCGAGTTGGGATTCCGAAGGCGGGCAAGGTGCGCCTCGAACCAGGCGGCCCGATGGGTGCTGACCCTCTGGTCCGATATGCTGGGGCTGGGGCTGGGGCTGGGCCGGGCCAGGGTCCATAGTAGGAGGATGCTCACCGCTTGACCACCTTCTCGTCCAGATCCGCCACGCTGTTCTCGATCCGGAAGATGTCAACGAGCTCGGCCGAGAAGGACTTTGCAATTGTCCTGTGCGTCGGGCTGCCGTTAGCAAAATGAGGCGATTCGAAGCAGACCTGGCGGTTGGGCCGCGTGCTGTTGACGGTCGTGAAGCTTGCGGAGACGGCGGTGACCCCGCGGCGTTTTGGCACCCAAGTTCTCACGCCCCAACAGCCGGTCGGTTCCAGCCCGACCGTCAAACGCCTCCTCTGGTGCGCCTATATAGCTCAATGAAGACATGGCGGGGAGCAACTCACGATTGCGGGCGGCGGCCGTTGGGCTTCCAGTCGCGGTCGAGCTCCTCGTCGCTGAGAGTCATTATGTCGGATTAAACGAATAGAACAAAACACAAAAAAAAAGAAAAGGGTATCTATGTGTGTCGTCCAAGGGGCTCTTGCTCTCTGCGGTGGTCGGTTGCACAGAACAAAAAAAAAACCAAGAAGAAAAAGAAAGGGAAGAAAAGAGACGGGGTGCCTGTGTAGTTGTGGCTTTTTGTTGCTGCTGTGGTTGGTTTAGAGGAGGCGGCCTGATTCGATTCGACGAACTGGGAATTGGAGTCGGTCGGGGGTTCTTAGGGTCTCAACTTGGTTGGCAGGAAAAAAATAGGGGGCAAAACGGGGGCGGCGGAGTTCCCGTCCCTAATAATTGGGTTTTGGTTTGCCGTTTCCGGGCGCGTCTCCCCCAAGAAGTTCGGCCCGTCGATGCAGGGTGCACCTGGCGTGTTACAGCGGTGCCAGGGGAAAAGTGAAATGGAAGTTTCTACCGTGAGAGTCTGCCCAAATCCCAAGTGTCGTCGAGGCTCGAGCGAGGCAGCGAGGCAGGGAGACGAAGGAGGGATTGGCAGCAGGGGAGAGCGGGCTGGCTGGATGACAGCTATATATATAAATTGCCCGGTTGTCTAGGGAGACCCTACCACGCCCTCTTGTGTACACTCGCAATCAAAAGGGATGGATGATGGATGGACGTGCTCACTCGTACTAGGCCCGAACGACTCGACATGCAGCATCCAGGTGATGGAACGGGGAGGTCAAGCGCTGGATGCACGCACTCTGCATGTTTTGCTTCACAAGCACGCACACGCAGCACAGCACAGGAAGTTGGATATGGTGTCAGTGGGCGGGCAGTGGGCGTGTGGTGCCTGCCAGTTGGTCAGGGGCTTCGGCCACAGGGGTAGGCGGTGGGGTCGAAGGAGGTCATCCCGAGTTGGCCTGCAGACAACTTGGCCGTGGGACAGCTGACATGCCACTGTTGGGGTTTCGTCTCAACCTGCTCCGCCGCCAGTTCAAGGTCGAGCCAAAATTTTAAAATAAAATAAAACGGCCACTTGCAACCGGCCGCCGGCTCCTTGGTCAACCAGCTAGCGCGGCACGTCAAATAACGCAGAAATTCGAATGTGGCTTGTTTGGCCGCCGAGGAATTTCTGCTGGAGCTGGAGGCATTGCGGAATCGCCCCCTAGCATTGACGGCCCGTGCTTTTTGTGGGGTCGATTGGCCCAGCCGGGCAGGGTGGGATTTGGAGGCTGGAGGCGCCGAGTTTATGCAACAGCTCCCCTCAGTTCAATCAACTTGAGGCTGGCTCAATGCGAAATCGGCCTTGGGCGATCGCGCCTCCAGGCCCATAAGAATCCAATCTCGCGCCCGCCTGAGGTTGAACGCCCAGCCAGAATCCTCAGCCCCAAGAAAATGAGGGCCCTCAAAGGGGAGAGGGACCCTGACGTCTTGTCTGGTTGGTCGGTTCCCCTTTTATTTCCCCCTTCCCCTTTCCGTTATTTTTCCATTGGATTGGACAGCCCCAGACGTCAGGCAGAGAGGCAAAAGGAAAGAAGCCCTTCGTGGGCGCATGACGGCTCCGCGCAGCCATCGCAGGGGTCACTCTTATCAACCGCCTCTCCCCTCAATCACCGTCTTCCTGCCTGCCTGCCCAGGTGGCAAGCCTCTATGTAGGTGTGGCGTGCGACGTGCGACGCAATCAACCGGGCTGGCCCAACCGACCGCTAAAATATCTACCCGGCCGGGCAACCCGACCACGGTCAAACCCACTGGTAACGAGATGGAGATGCGACACCGCAATGTGCCTAGTATTCGTTTTGGCGTCCACCTAGGCTAGCCCCCGGCACCGAGCCAGCCCGCGACATTGCGACGTCGTACTCCCATTGATTTTGTCTGGACGGCACGCGGGAAAACAAATACCTGGCCCTGCCAGAATGACGGCAGCGTCGCTTGGTCGCTAAACCCGTTGAGCTGAGCGAGCCTTACAAGCACATGCACAATCTGAGACCGCCCAACGAGTCATTGCGATCACCACCCAGCCCAAAACCCGTCATTTCCATGGAGGCCGGGGGTTCATCTTGTTAGCTTGTTATCGCCCGCGAATCCGATGACAGCAGCCACAAGACGCTCTTTCCCTGGGGGCAGGGCGGAATTGAAGGGTGCATTCATCCTGCGATCCCATGGATGCTAAGTCTGGATCAGGCTGCGGTGGAGCACAATGTGCACGGCCTCCCGCAATTATGTGCCTTTCTGCATTCGATTCCGGCACTCGACTTCCCGTCGATTCAAGGAACCTGGGATGTGATCTGCTGATCCGTGTGGACCTGTCCAATATCTGCCATTTCAGCCCCAATATCCGGAAATGACTGCATACCCAAAAGAAAGAAAACAACGGTACACAACGCGCAGGCCATTACGGTATCACGACAGACATGTTGCACTCTCCAATCTTAGATCGCGGGCACGTCTTCCCTAAACATCCATTATAAGAAACGGAAATGGCAAACGCACACGCAAACACGCCCATCAAGCCAGCTGCAAGATGTCACCGTGCTTGAGCGCGTTAATGGCCTCCTTGGACAACGGGTCCTTGCCGTCGAAGGCGGCCTTCTTGCGCTCCGCCGGTTTCCAGCTGGTGATGTCGAGCCAGTCGCCGCCGATGGTCGTCTTGGCCGTGCGTCGGTGCAGGCCCGCCACGCCCCCCTGCTCCTGCTTGTAGCTGCGGAGCCGCGTGTCGAGCCCCCAGGGGCTCTTGTTGGCCCCTGCCTCGGGCAGCTTCTCCTCGTCGAGCGGTTCGACCTCGGCCAGTACGCCCGCGACGCCGCCGCCCTGCGGCATGGCGACCGAGTACTTGCGCGCGTAGCCCAGCGCCACCTCGTCGAACGTCGCGATGTCGGGCAGGCCCTCGGTGGCGAGGTTGTCGCAGTCCGTCTCGAGGGCCTCGGCGTCGCGCATGTCGGCGGCGAACTCGACGAACATGGCGATGGTGATGCCGAGGTCCTTGATCTCGGACGTCGCCGACAGCTGCCCCTCGCGCTCGAGCGTGTAGAGCATGTCGAGGAACATTGCGCCCACCGTCATGATCAGCGCCTTCAGGCCGTCGCCGTCGTCGATCCTTTGTACCGTCGTTTGGACTCTGTCAGCAATGCAGTGCATGTCATGATGGCATGCCTGACAACGCCGCCGCGTTCGTCGCTTCTGGCGGCAGCATCAGTACTTACATGCACATGGGCGAGTTCACGGCACTCTTGGCCAGCTTTCCGATGCCCGAGCAGACGGCCCACTGCTCCTTCCAGTTGTAGTTCTTGGCCTTGCCGGCCTCCTCGTAGTCGAGCAGGGCGTTTTGGAACACCTGGATCCAGCCGTAACCTTCGTGGTCGTTGAACGTGTACATGCCGAAATTGTCCGGGCAGCGCAGGTCCGTCTGCACCCAGTAGTTTCTGAACCGCAGCTGGCCCGCGTACATGATGACCCACGGGTGGTCTGGGTGTTCGGCGGCCGGCTTGAGGCAGAGGCACGTCTTGCCGCCGTCGCAGTCCTTGCCGCCGTCTTCATGATCATCCTGCCCTTCTTCCTCATCCCCGTCCTCGTCCTCGTCGTCCTCGTCTCTCGGCTTCGCAAAGGGGCTGTGGCACAAGCAGACGTACCCGTACGCCTTGGCCTTGTCCTGCGTCTTGACCAGGTATTCGCCCTCGAGGTTGGAAGTGCTCGAGTACGGCGTGTAGCGCGTCTTGGCCGCCGCCTTCAGAACGGCTGCGCGGAAGGCGTCGGGGTCGACAGCGCTACCCTCGCCGCCCGACGACGCGCCACCCTCGGCGTCGTCCGCGGGCTGCGCCTGGCCTTGGTCGGACTTGCGCGACTTTCTCCCCCGCGCGCTCGACGCTTGGGCCGGGGCGGAGCGTTTCGGTGGCATAGCGGATTGCGTGTGGGTCGGTCTTGAATTATTAGGTTGGTTGTCGGATAGGTAGGTGTTTCGTCAGAAGTGATGCTGCAGCGCGGAAAATTGGCTTTGGTCGATCGAGCTGCACAAGAACTTAGGTTCGTCCTGTGGACAAGACCGGGCTTTTTAAGCCGCAGCCTTAAGGGCAAAAACAGGGAGTTTCGTCGCAATGGATGGAAGCTTCTCCTAGATGTTTGAGCAGGGTTGCTTCGCTCCAGCCCATTGCGCGTCACGGGAGTGGCATGATGTCATCGGGGATAACCCCTGGCAGGGTCTGTGCGTTACGCTCTCTTGCTCCTCGAGAGCTGGGCGCCTTTCCCTGTCTGTCACAGTGAGGTGGTTGACAGCTTGACGCCAACCTGCCTCCATCACACGCCGCCGACGCCAAAACCCCACCGCCATTTCCTGGAACGGCATGGCTGGCGGCGGCCACGTCCACCTCTATGTACTTCGCCCCTGCAAGAGACTCGGGTCAAAAGTAACCCAAGTCAGCCTCGTGGGTCTCAACCGAGTGTGCCAACACGACTTCGCTGGCTGCGATACCAGGACCCGGGCAGGCTCGAGTCTTAGGACCACCAGTTGCAGCTGGGGAACTTATCCAGCCCCGCATCTTGGGAACAAGGTTTGGCTGTGATGATACTCAGCCACCCAACGGCCCTCGGTCCAACTTGGGCCATTGCATCCTGCATAATGCAACAGGCTGTGTCAACCAAGGTCGCGCCAAGTGCCAACAGCACAAACGGCATCGCTTCCATCAGTACACCAGCATTTTCTCGACCCGGCTCGGGAACCAGATTTTTCAGCGACCATTAAATCGTAAGGGCCGACAGTCTCGCTTAAGCCACTACTGGCGGCAGCACGGCTGTCGTAGCCCTCGAGTTCAACTGGTGAGGCCAGATGTCACCCTCCCTGACAAGGCGACCGAAATCGAGGCCCGTGTGGGAGATGAGACAAACAACAGCCAACAGCCCGCCTGGCGGGCCTCCCGCATCTGGGGCCCCTGCACTGCAGCCTGCGGGCGGCAAACGGACAGCCCACGCCAGGCACACAACCTAGAAGAGGCCCAGAGACAAGAGGAACGCGTTCCTCCTTTCCTTCAACCCTCCTCCCGCAGGATGGGCATTCTGGCAGGCGGGAAAAAAAACGAAGAAGGAAGAGATTCTCATCTCCATTCAACATCTCCACGATCAACCACTAATTACCTACTTATCTCACCTCACAAAATCGCGGCAAAAACGTTCACACAATGGCCGACTACGTCAAAGCCGCCGCCGCCTCAGTCAAGGCCAACCCACGGACCAGCATCGCCGTCGGCACCGGCCTGCTGGTGGTTGCCGCGCCAGTTATTGTCGTCGCGCCCGTCCTCGGCGCGGTCGGATTCGGCTGTGAAGGAGTCATCGCAGGTGAGTGTGCTCAATCCCAAGGCTGCCCCATCTCCCACTTGCCCTCGCAGGCCTCACAATAGGTGCGTGCCATTTTATGGCATTTAAAGGAATCCAGCTCCTCTAACCCCAACCCGTGGCTTTGCCCCGACGCCACGAGTTTTCTTTGATCCCAGGCTCCATTGCCGCAGGCGCCCAAGCCGCCGCCGGGAACGTCGCCGCCGGAAGCGTGTTCGCCACGCTCACGAGCGCTGCCATGGGCGGATACGGAGCTGCCATCGTCGGCGGAATAGTCCAGGCTGTGGGGGGCGTAGCCGCAGGCGGTGCGGCTGTTAAGAAGATTGTAGAGCGGTTTTCCGGGAGGCGGGATGCGGGCAACCAGGTAGCCATTTGATGCCTTTTTTTTGAACGAGGCGCATCCAGGGGAGGTCCGAGAGACATATATCTATGGAGGTTGGAGAAAGGCATGACTTCTCGCAGTTGAGATCTCAGTCAGTGCAATGGCAGTGATGGATAATTCGCTTTCTTTCCCGTATGGACTGGGTTGTTAGTACTGGTTGTTTTTCATCGAAGCTGAAGTTACTGAGCTACGCGTGGTCACATCTGATCTTCTCAATTAGCCTTTTGCTTTCCTTTTTCCTCACATATCTATATGTCCTTACCACCTACTCGGTTTTCAACGATAATTATTTCGATTTGCCCTTCCTACCACTGCGTGATAATATCCTCTCTTACAGCCGTGCGCACTTGCCAAAGTCGTTCGTACGGACCACGCAACCTTCTAAAAGGGGAAGTCGAAAGCGAGAGCAAGAGGAAGGAAGCGCTGAGGACGACACTGTGTGCCGGTCGGTACATTTCGTGGTTGAGAAGATGTAGACTGCGACCAAGAGAAATTTCGTTGTTCTAGAGTTTCGGGGAATTCCAAGCCCAGCGACGGCTGCATCACGCCGGACGTCCACTAACTGCGCTGGTACTCGTGAAACCAGCCGACGAACCTATCTCCCTCGAGCTCCGTCTGGAACACTATCCAATCGGGTAAAGTGCCGTCCTCCTCAGTGTTCCAAAAAACGTTGGTGGACACAGATCGGACATGACTGAGGGAGGTGTCGAGGAGTTCCGTAGTTTGGAGCATATGGTTCGTCAATTCATCCATCCAGACTTTGTCCATCCGATCGACACTCCAAGGCAACCTTGAAACTCGGACATCCTCCCTACTTTCCTTCTTGGCTACCGACGCTACCATGCTACCATATTTTGGGTAATCGACACTCAGTTGACGGTCGAGCACGCGGGGGATCGCCGCCGGTTCATGGTGACTGGCCGAGATTTTGCTGTCAGCAGATTTCCCGGCAGCTATATAACGCATCGTATGCAGATTTTGTGACTGAAATTAAGTTAATGTAAACGAGGAGCAAAATACTGACGAGACGCTAGAACCTCCAAGGTCGAGGCCGGTTGAGATATTGGAGGAAAATGGTATCTCAGGCCAATAGACCCAAGGGCTGAAAACGGAGTGACCAGACTTTTCGGCAAACCAATCGAAAACAATGGAGGAGAAGTCGCTACCGACGTAGCGGCCAACCACGTCGGCAAGGTGGTGTGGCGAGTCGAAAACGCCTCCATCGATTCTCAGACATCCCGCACCTTCGGCGTGATAGGTGCCGAGGAAGATTGGCTCATCGATGACGCTCTCTGCCTTGAGAGACCGGACACGAGGCGGGACGTACAGAAAGCGGACCGGCTGCGGGCGAAGGTTGATTCTAATGGCGGCTTCCCGCGCCTCGCTGCAGGTCGCCATGATTGGGAGAGGCTCGATGAGGACGGTGAATTCTGACCGGTCCCGGATCTTGAGAATATCGTCTACGTCCAGGAACCCCGATTCCATGTCCCGTAGCTTCTTGGTGGCGTCCTGGATGTATGCCGCGGCGGCCTCCTTCCAGACCTGGACGCGCAGCTCTGATGGGAGGCGGGGGAAGAGATTGAACGTGGCTGGGTCTGGGTCTGCCATGGCTTCTGGGTGGATTGGCGTGACGGTCAAAAGTGACGTCTGCCGGAGAGGTGGCTGACGTGCTCCGGTCGCAAGACGCTGTCGAACAGAGCGAGGGAAGGAGAAGCTCAAAGGGTATAGGAACAGAATGGAAAGGAGAGACGGGAGTCGTTCAGCCCAAGAAAAAGTGGAGTCAGCTTCTTTGGAGGTGCGCCTCACCGGCACGCCGAGGAATCACGCACCATCCAACATAGGCCAAGCTCAGCCCTCAATGCCCAGCTCCCGTGCCCGAGCTGCAGCCACCGCGCCCCGCGGCTTGAGGCGCAGCGGATCGCGCACAGCCTCGGCGGCTAGGACGGCCCCACCCACGGCCGCGAGACCCAGGGTGATAAACAACCCCGCCGCCTCGAGCGGGAGGTACGCCGCGGACCGGAACCGGATCGCGAACCACATTGCGCCCGCAGCAGCCGTCAACAGCGCCATGAGGCCAGACTGCCGCCGCAGCACCACGGCGCCAGCTGCGGCCCACAGCAGGGGCAGTAGGCCGCCGGTGACGCCGCAGTACAGCTCGGAGGCGTGCCACGCCAGGCGGGGCGGGGAGGTGGACGTCGCGACGGCGTGGAAGAGCGAGGCCCGGACGCGGGGCGGGCGGAAAAGGACGAGGTTGCGGTAGGCGACGAGGAGGGAAAAGGCGTGGGCGAGGCGGCAGTAGAGATACTCTGCCGTCGCGAGCGTCCAGACAAGAACAGCAACAGCTTGCAGGTGGAGAAGGACGTTGCTAGCGGCCGACGACGGTCTTCCAGCCCTGGCGCGCCCGCAGCGGGCCATCAGGAAAGCCCCCGCGGCGTCAAAGACGGCGCGCTGGCAGTACATGAACGCCACGGTCGAGAACGGGACGGCCAGGTTCTCCTCGACGAGGAGGTCGGGCCGCGACCGCGCGACGCGCAGCGACTCGACGGGGTGGGCGTAGACGTAAGCCCCGAGCCACGGCAGCAGGACGCGGCGCGCGTGGTTGAGAAGCAGGGCGGCCGCGAACAGCAGGGCCGTCGAGCGGTACCCGCCGCCTAGGGTGGCCGTCTTGGAACCTGTCCACAGCTGGAGCGTTCCGACGCGGAGGGGGACAGGAAAATAAGCGCTTGCTAGTGCGGCACAGTGGAACACGGGCGGGATGCGGAGGACGCCGAGGGCTTGGAACGGGTGGTGCACGTGCTGGACCTGGAGGGCCAGAGCCGCGAGGGACGACGATGCGCGGGGGCCGCGGGAGCCAGGCGCGCCGCCGGAGAGAATCTGTTTTGTCGTCTCGATGACGAGCGCGACGCGCCAGCGAAATGGGGATACACGCCGGCCCCGGGGTGGATGAGGGCCCACAACTGCAATGTTGTTGTCCGAGAAGACGACGACGGAGGACGGGGCTAGATCTTCCATCGCACCCGCCAGCTCCGACAGATTGCCCAGCAGATGCTTCGTCTGCAGAGTCGACCGGGGCGCGCCGGAGAAGGCGGTGACGACGGCACGCATCTCTGTCACGACTGCCGCGATCCTCCCCCATTCGCCTTCTATCCTGCGGTGCTCTACCCCATGCATGTCGCCAGACGGTGTTTTGCGGCGGCGCAAGGATGCCTTGGGACCGACGACGGCGGGTTCTCCTCCCGATCCCGCCCGGGGAACCGGCGCCCCTGCAGTCTGGCAGAACACCGAAAGCGCCGCCAAGGACTCTGCCGCCGAGCACAGCGATTCCAGCGCGTCGTGGATGGCAACCTGGCGCTGGAGCCTCGCCCTGGCTCTCCGGACGGGCCCGCCAAGAACCGACACCGACACGCCCGTCGGCTGAGCGGCGACGGCCTCGGCCTCGGCGGCCAGGTCCGAGAGGAGTCCCAGCCCCCGCCGGCAAAACTGGCGGACGGCGGACGGGCCCGCGGGCTTGGCGTCGTGACGATCTTCCGCCATGCTTGCGTCGCGCGTTTTCGCAGTTTCTAGTGACGTCTGGCTGCCGTGTCGGGCCGGGTCCCGCTTCAACGTTCCATCCCCACCATGGAGACCGCTACGGGCCTACGGGGTGCGGATCTTGGGATGGATGGGTGGATGGGTGGATGGCTGGGCCGCGCAACTCCCGCTTTTAACCTATTTGCCCCTGACTAAGTCCAAAAACGGATTCCGTGCCGCTGCCATCTGCTCCGATTGGCTTCGGTATCGCTGCAACTGGTGCAGCCAGCTGCGCCGTGCATTTTTAGTTCCCGCCTCTGCCTCTGCTGGTTTGCACGTGACATCATCCCAGCCGCACATCTTACACATGTCTGTCGAGCATCTCGGAGAAGAGGCGAGTAAAAAGGCAAATATTGCCAGCCCGTGTAGTCCAAATTTAACCCGAGCATGAAGAAAGTCAACCGCAGAAGTGGGCACCTTAGGCACATTTAGTTTACAAAGAAAATCATTCCGACAATCCAGGAACCAAACCGGGACCCAGACTTTTCTGGGGGTATCTCCCGTCCCCTTTTTCTTTTTCTCATCTTTTTCTATTTTAACTCTCGTCTTTTTGCAAAAAAAAATCTCGCTGTGCGTATTTCGCACCGACTCAGTGTTTCAGACAGCAGTTGTACAAAACGTCTTTTTTTCGCTCGATCCTCCTGGTCTGGTGGTTGGTAGAACATGTCCGCAGTACTGTTTCTTCCTGGAGACTAGGCGCGCTTTGTGACTTGTCGGGTGCGAGGTTCCGAATCAAGGCCATAAGCACGGCGAAGAGGGCTGTGAGTCGCCTACTGCGAGTGATTGTGTCATCGCAGAGTTGGGGCGGCGTGAAGTGATTTGCAAAATCACAGAGTTCGGAGACTGCTCAGCCTCATCGACACCATCTTTCGTAGCCCAAGTCGCGGGGGCATCGCCGAGGCTTCGGGGACCGGCTCAACGCTCGGCTGCTAGCCGCCGTGTTTGCGCAGGCTCGTGACTCTGCCCAGCCCGAGCCAGCCGCGCTTGCGCCCGCCGCCTCCGCCCGGCGAGGGCTGCTGCTGCTGCTGCTCCTCGGACTGGACGTTTGCGACGTTCGCACCCGACAGGCGTCCACCGGGGCTGGGGAACGCAGGCGACAGCGGCGCACCGCCTTGGTGGTCGTCGTATCCCTCGCTACCGGCTCCGATCTCGGCGGTCATGGTTCTGCGTCGCACCCGCGGGTTGCGCAGGATGGGCGGCGGCGTCGAGCTCGATAATTCGTCGGCCCCGGCACCAAGTTCTCCCCGGCGGCTCCACGAAGGGACGCCCACCATGGACCCATTTGTGGGCGATTGTTGCGGCGGGGGCGGTGGGTATGCGCTCTTGAACCCCGTCTCCGGTGGTGGGGCGCTTGCGGGCGGCTGTGGGGGTGCCATGTCGGCACTGGATCCAATCGACCGTCGGAACAGAGCACCGAGTCCGCCTGAGCGACGGGGAGCCTGCTGCTGGCCAGCAATCGGCGGGTAGTGCCTTTTCGACGGCTCTCCCGGCACAGCCGTAGTGGGTGTGGCGGCGAGAGTCGGGGTCGGCGGCTGCTCCGAGTTGACGTCGATGCTGTTGCTGCGTCCACGGGATCCCGGGTGTGTGGGCGACTTCCGCGGCTTGGGCCGCGGCGCCGCGCGGTTCGACGGTGGCCCGGCAGAGGCCCCGTTGGAGCCCGTGTGGGCATGGAGGCTGGAGCGCCTAGGAGGCGGCGGCACGGTGCTGCTGCCGAGGCTAGGAGATGCCAAGCCGGAACCGAAAACGCCTGCTTGCGGAGTGGGCAGGGACGCGCCAAGCGCGTCGAGAGCGTTGGCACTGGGTGCTGGTCCAGAGCCGAAGTAGCCCGACCCGCCCAGGTCTCCGAACATGGCCCCGGAGGCCCACCCGCCGGAACCACCCGCGTGGGCGGGGAAGCTGAAAAGATCCGGCGCATCGAGCCCGCTTTCGCCTTCGTGACCGGCCAAGATCGCCCCGTTGTTGGGGAAGCGGCGGTTGGGCTTACGTCCCTCACGTATCCAACAATCAGTCGATGAGACAGAGGCGCCGTCGTCAAAGTCGTCGTCGTCCGAGCTGTCGCTTGCCCAGCCATTGGCATCTTTATCGCCCCGAGAGCTAGTCGTCTCGTCTGCCGAACGAGGCCGCGGCGGGAGGGGCTGCCGGTTTTCGAAGTAGGCGCCCGAGTCCCGAGGCCCCTGCCTTCTGCCGTGGAATGCCGACGTCGACGGTGTGCGCGACATCTGACGTCCCGCTTGCTCGGCCGACGCCGTCTCAGCACTTACCGACCTCGAAGCCGATCCCTCAGACGAGGCCCCGAAGCTGCGGTCGAGTGAGGCGCCTCCCTGATGGTGAGGTTGGGGCAGCGCATCGTTTGAGTTCTTGAACCGATGAAGTGTCGAGGTGGAGATGGTGTCGGGAGTCGGTGGCAGGTTGCCGGCAACATCTCGCGGGCCATCTGTCATGACTTTCCGCAGAGCCTCCCTCTTCTCCTGCCTGAGACGTTGACGCGCCCTTTGCTGCTGCTCCGGGGACGGCGCCGAGCTCTGCGGGGTGCCCGTCTCGATCCTGAAGCTAGCAGGCGTGCCGCTGTTAGCGGCTGCCATGTCGCTGAAGTACGACTGGTTCCCGTCCATGCGCAGGGTCCTCTGGAGTTTCTGGAGGGGCGAGGCGTCCAGGACATCGTTGATGGACGAGAAGTTGCCCGACGGGTACTTGCGAGAAGAGGCGCTTCCTCGGCGATTCTTTTGCGGGGTTGGAGTCAAGGGGTTCGGCGGCGACTGCTGTCTCTTCTGCACCGAGGGCTCATTCCCCTCTGCCGGGTCCGACCGAGGGGGTGGTGACGATGAGCTGTGGGGCATGGTCTTGTGGCCGTAAACGCTAACGAACGAACTCTCGCTCAGAACGCTGAGACTCGGAGCAGACATCAGCTTATGATGGCCCATCTCGTCATCCCTTGCTGGGTCTGAGACCCGCCGGAGGCTCCCGGTGTGCTCAAGATAAACGTTTCGCAGGTTTTCCGTGTTCTCGCTGGCTTCGCTGAAGAAGCTAGGCATCCTATGCAGCGTCCTGGCGCCCGGGTTGAGGTGAGATTCTTGACTTTTTGACACGTCATCTGGCCGAGGCGTCTTCAGGTCGGGTAAATCCATCGACTGACGACTAAACGGGTCCGCACCCACGGCCCTGAGGATGTCGTTCTCCTTCTGCAGCTTTTCGACGCTGTCCTCGAGCGTCACGATCATGGCGACGGCTTCCTCTATGGCCTTGTCTCGCTTCTCGAGCTCCTGAAGAAGGTTGTCATTCATATCCTCGAGCTCGCTCCGTTCCGTCTTGAGAGACTCGAGATTACTCTCGAGCTCCGTTTGCCGCTCGCGACGATGGTACAGCTCGAATTTCAGATCGAAGTTCTCCTTGTGCAGCTTGGTGATGGTCTGGGGAACAGGTCACGAGCCGAAAGTCAGCACAGTGTATCGGAGCTTGACGGCTGTTGGCCAAGCCGAGAGCAAAATTACCTGTTCCATCTCCAAAAGCCCCATGGCCTTCTTCCTGGCGGCATCGCCGCCACTCGACCGTGGCCGTCGCCCATCGGATGTCGATGCCCGAACAGGCGAGCTCTGGACGGTTCTGACCTCGGCGGTTGCGCTCATCGCGTCACTGCTAGTCCGACTTGCTGACGACCGCCCACTCTCGAACCTCCTCTCTCGCTGCAGCTTCTCCTGCAGATAGCTGGACGCGACCGACACAGCCAACCGTGGATCCTGCTCGGCGTTCGTGGCCTCCCTTGAAAGTCTCGACGACCTCGGTCGGTCGCGTTCGCTTGCGATCGAGGTGCGGCTGTGGTACTGTTGGGTGCGGTACGGGTGCGTAGTCGATGCTACGGACTTGTACATTGAGTTGGCGAGGGTGCTGGACGAGCTGTTGGAGCTCGGGGTAGCGCGGGTATTTGAGTTGCTGTTGCTAGCGTGGGAAGGGGCTCGTGGTAGTTGAGCTGGCGCGCCGGCGTGTGGTAAAGAGTTACGGGAGCGGTCCCTTGGGCTGTGCGAGTACGCTCCTTGTGCGAGGCCGTCCATGGTGGGCAGAGGTCTGGGGGGTCGCACACAGCACCACGGTCTTTATGCCTTGTGCGCGAGTCTTTGTTTGCTGGGGGATCTCCCACACGCCAGTGCGGGACGCTATACTGAGTGACCTCTGTGAGCCGACGCGACCACCCGGCGGGGTGTATCACAGTGTCTCGGCCAGCTCATCCATCCAGAAGCAACGTGCGCAGCGTCTGACCTCGGCCTATCAGTGCACAGCTAGCGTCCTGGTTACCTCTGGGTGGTGTGGGGAGGTGGTGATCCTGCAGCTGGAGTGGGAAACCTGGGGCCCAGTCGACGGGGATGTCTGGAATGGGAGCAAGCGACGGGAGCGAATAGCTGCCAACAACCAGTGCGCGGGTGGTGCAGTGCTAAGCAAAAAGCAAGGGAGGGTGAAGAAGGAAAAAGCAAGAGTGTAAGCAAGCAGAGCCAGTCGGATGGGGTGGCTCGGGTGGTTCGAGAGGGCGAGATGGTCCGGTGCGGTGGTGTTGCCCGCGCTTTGGACGCCTTAATGGGCGTCTTATTGCGGAGAATGTCGCCCAGGGTTCCAGGCTCGGCCGTGTCACTGCCAGGTGGGTGCTGGCCTTGCTAGCTGCGTCTCGCCTCGGATGACGGGATTGACAAGCAAATTAGGGCAAAGACGACTCGTGTGAAAGTCGGCATATATGAAGAAGGAAGTGAAGAAAAAAGACACGCAGATTAAAAGGCAGACGGAGCCGTATCTGTGTCGTATCTGGAAAGAGCAAGGTCTTCGTCCTCCCAGGTTGGTGGACCGGACGCGTCAGGCACGGGCGGCGTGGAGCAGGTGATCGCGCATAGAAAATTGTGTGCGCAATTTGGTGTGGTCGCCGGCAGTTCGTTCAGCACCGTGAGCCTCGCGGCAGACAATACGGCATGTCAAGTCGGGGGTGCTCCTTGGAGACGTGTGGGTTGTGGTTGTGGTGGTGGTGATGGTGTTGGGATGCGCCTGCACTCGCGCTGCGAATTGTATTGGCTCCGCGTCTGCGCGCGGACCTGCGTGTGCTGCCTGAGCTCGGTGCCTCGGGCAGAAGATTCTTTTGGCAGTCCGTTCGCCGCGACCGGGATCAGGAAGGCGGTAGAAAGAGAGAGGCAATTAAGAGAGCTGATAAAACATAAAACCTTCGGCCGCTGCGCGAATGCGATACAGCTGCAGAGCGACTGGTTCTCGACCGCCAGCCAGCAGCAGCGTCTGGGTCCTGTCCGCCGTCGCGCAATGGAGCTAGTTGTGCCCCCCTGGAGCTGCATAAAAAGTCCCAAGGTTCAACGTTACTCGAGCGGATGAGGGAGGTTCGGTAGGACGAAGGTGAGTCGCACAGGCTAGCGGTGTCGGCGCAGGCAGATGGAGCCGGCCCAAGCTGTAGGCGCGGTGAGGGAGGGAGGGCAGGAAGGGAAGGGAGAGCGCGGCTGAGGGCGCCGTGGTGATGTTTGTGTTTGTCGCAAAGCTGCCCGCCGTTCGAATGCCAGCCCTTGCTCTCACACGATCCAGCCCCAGACGTCGTGGGTCGGGGCGCCACCAAGTGGAGGCAGGCCAGGAGGGCTGGTCCTTGATGGGAAGTGGATTCGGCCTTACCGTAGAGGGAAGTGGATTCGGGCACTAAGAAATACGGCACTAAAACGACAGCCTGGCGGCGATCAAATCAAACCTATCATCCCAACTCGAGGAAACACGAAGCCCCTCCCATTTGAACCGGCCCGCGGGCGTTTGTGTGTGTTTCTTCAATGAATTGAGGCGCAGCGTTCATCACATCACATCAAGTGCCGGGTCGGCGAGACATAAATTCCTCGACCAAGACAAGGTAAGTGACCGTGCCGTTGTCCCCAGTGTTCGTTGTTGTGTTCCACAGCTCGAATGCTGGGGGAACCCACACCGTTCGCCCTCTATCCAGTCTTTCTTCCCTGCATCTTCTAGTCTTCCTTGGGCTGTTCTTCCCGCCGCGCCTGAGACCATACCTTTTGACCAACAAATCCCACATGGCGCCGCCGTTGCGCCAAAGCCGCGCGACCCGACAGAAGCTGGCTGATGGGTTGTGCAGTAAGTAGGTTATGCAAGATTGGTCATCTCCCCCACGCGCCGCTCGCTGCATTCCTTCCACCTCTGCACCTTGTCGGACCTGCAGGGCTCTCCCAGCTTGGGACGAGACTGGCCGGAAGGGTGTGTGGATCACCGGGCATGCAGCTGGCTCTGCCCGCCCAGTCCATGTTTTCTGGATGAGCCAATCGCCCGCACGGAGTTTGCGGCTTCCAAAGCATGC
This sequence comes from Magnaporthiopsis incrustans, assembly GCA_003049425.1. Classification (NCBI taxonomy): domain Eukaryota; kingdom Fungi; phylum Ascomycota; class Sordariomycetes; order Magnaporthales; family Magnaporthaceae; genus Magnaporthiopsis; species Magnaporthiopsis incrustans. The sequence continues at coordinate 213,957 of PYSR01000024.1, forward strand.
GGCACAGTTCCGGTGCATCGGAACCTGACGCTGGGTATCCACACCCCAGTCGACGCGGCGGCAGGGGAGTGCAAGGGGGGCTGCTCGGACCCCTCTCGTGCTATGCAAGGATGTGATGTTTTAGCCTCGTTTATTCGCTCAATCGAGTGAGTGACTGCTCCTGTGATTCAGCGAAAATGCTGGTGTGACGAGATAGCGTTCTTGATATTGATCCTCCACCAGCTCTTGTTTGTTTTTCCTCTGCTACTGTGTCACTTCCTGCGATCCTTCGCTCAAGCCCCTGGCAAGGGCCCCGACGCGAACTTCTGGACGGCAAAAGCTCGGCAGAGGACATTTTCCCCCTCATTCAGGGGACATTGGCCTCGCCGGTGTCAGTTCCACACCTACTAATCGTGTGGATTATCCCAGACTGCTGGAAGTCGAGTGGTCCCAGGTGGGTTTATGCATATAACATCTGACCCCCGGTAGTCGCACAGAGTATTCAGTCTCGAGCCGGGCATGATATCGAAGGTGAAGCCATTCGCGGCAGCATCCATCTTTTGCGCGACCGGAGCCTTGATCTATCTCTCCTCTGCCGCCCGGTAGCATTGCCATATTTCTCACGTCGCCGCGCGTGTCAGGTATGCTGAGCCAGGGCAGTGGGGCATGAGCACCGAACATGGAAGAGTTTGCGCGACGCGACTTTTAATTGAAGTCATTGCCACATGAGTGGGCGCGGGCGCGACGTCAGTCAGCCCAGTCAGCCAGTCGGGCTCGCCACGAACCCCCGCCCGTCACAGTTTCATCTCCATCCCACTTCAAGTTTCCAGGTTTCCAGGAATGAACCTGACGTCGTGTCAGGATCTGATCGTTTGTGCACAAGATCTGGCAGAATCTGCGCACAGTCGGATCCATCATCTGTGCTCTCAGTTATTCGAAATACCTTATGCATGAATGGCGCGGCGCTACTGCCGAAGCCCAGCGCTTCGCGATGGTTGCACGTGACCGACACTGCGCTGAACGTGACCGGTCAATCGTAGTTGGACGTTCTGGCGCGCGAGGCGACTGGATAATTTCCACATCCCCGCAGTTTGTCCTCGTCTCTCGGTCTCATGGCAGGCATCCCCGTCTCTGCTTGCATTCGCGGGAACTCATCCGCTTCCCTAGACCATGCGTCTGATCCGTGTGTCGGACTTTACCCTTCACTGGCTCGAGGACGAGCAAGCGCCGCCTTACGCGATCCTCTCCCATGTCTGGGGCCCCGACGAGGTGCTCTTCGGTGACATCAAGAACGGGACATTCCGGGAGCGTGCAGGATTCGCCAAACTGGCTTCATTTTGCCGGCAGGTTGCCGAAGACGGCTATGAGTATGGTGTAGGGGCCACTCCTATTCAGAGGCGTCGGCCCCTCGAGACTCCTGTCTAACAGGCGATCTGTGCAGTGGGATGACACATGCTGCATCGACAAGTCGGACTCGGCAGAGCTCTCCGGGGCAATCAACTCAATGTTCCGATGGTATCAGAACAGTGATGTGTGTTACGTCTATCTCGAACACGTCAACGTCACCCACGACCACAATGATCCGGACGGTACCTTCCAAAGATCGCGCTGGTTCACCCGTGGCTGGACCCTCCAGGAACTCATCGCTCCCCCCACCGTCCGGTTCTACACGGCTTCGTGGGCTGAGATAGGTTCGCGTCTAGGTCTCAAGGACGCCATCGCGACGGCCACTAAGATCCACGCCACCTTATTCGACGAGGGCCGCCTGTCCGGATTTAGCTTCGCCCAGCAGCTGTCGTGGGCCGCCGGCCGGCAAACGACAAGGCCCGGGGACAGGGCTTACTCCCTGCTGGGCCTTTTTGGTGTGGCCATGCCCCCGATATACGGCGAAGGCGCCGTCAAGGCATTCAAGCGGATGCAAACGGAGCTCCTAAAGGACGGCGCCCGCTGGGGCGACGACAGCATCCTGGCCCATGCCGGCCACGAGGTGCTGGCCGGCAGCCCAGATGACTTCAAGGATTCCGGCTCCATCGAGCGCGGGCTCGACCACGGCCGTATTTGGAACACCGGCAGGGGTGTCGAGCTACGCACGCGCGTTTTGACAATAGAATCCATGAACCCAGCGCGCCGAGCGCAGCTTTTCACGGCCAATCCTCGGCTACAACCAGATCAGCTGGCCATCCTGAGCTGCAAGCTGCACCACGGAGGATCTCCAGTGGCCATCTCGTTGTGGAAGGACGGGAACGGGATTTTCTTCAAAGGCGGTAACTCGATCCTGTCTGGTGGGCTGGCCTTTGTGGCCCTTGACCCTAGCGACATAGGCGACGCTGCCGAACAGCACATCGTCCTTGACACCTCGGAGGAATGGGATCCGTCGATGAATTGGAAACGCAGCTCCGGCAGGCCCCCAAGAAATATCATGGTCGATCTCTCCTGCTCCGGCGAGTTCAAGCCCGCTGGATTCTGGCCACACCACCGCGACAAGGACCACTGGAAGCTTGGCCCAACGACGGCCACGTACAAGTCCCCCGAAGCCCACGGCGAGGTGTACCAGACCCCCTCTCTTCCGTAACTTTCAGGTTCCGGGCCACACAAGATGCAGCCAGCCATGCGTTCCAAATCACCCTTGATCCAACCCCGAGCAGATTAAAGGTCCGAGTTCTCCTGAATGCCGACGCGTCGGATGAGATCGCGCTGTCATCGGAGATCATTGTCCGCCAAAAGGCCCCTGAAATATCGATCAAAAGCTTCCCAGACACCATTGCGGGAATACAGTCGCTTGGATCAGGCCAATGCCAGGTCACGGTGACCACTCGCAGGATACGCGAAGGCTTCAAGGTCGCCATAAGGGTCGCACCCAACGATGGCCAGACAGGTTTTCAGCCTACACGGCCGAGTTTGGATACCTATGAAGTATCTGGGATTCATCGGCCAGTAGTCCCGAAAACCAAGCGCATGACGGACCTCTAGAACAACGGCAACTGGACGCAGCCTAACCGAGCATGGCGATTAACACCATTCGACGCGCAGACTCATCGAGGATCGGGGATGGAACGAGTTTTTCGGGTAACCTGGAGTTGAACCCTAACTCCGGCCCCTGGTCGCCGTCGTCGAAGTTCCCATCGCCATCCTACATAGGTATCCACGCGACGCCGAACCCAAAAAGGAGCCTGCCCACGGCCGCCCCGCGGTGGTCGCTCGCCACCATTTCCATTGGCTTTGGTTTAGGAACGCCGATTTGAAGCGGACGGAGATCCCGGCAAGGGAACTGCCGGGGCTCGCCAGACCCAGGAACGAATTATGAGACCATCCCACACCATATTGACATCTGAGGGTGCCATACGCCGCTTCTCAATATCCCCTAGAAACGCGACTGTGTATCGCTTTCCGGCGACGTCGGCGAATGAGGGGTAGTGGTGACGCTACACAATAAGCTAGACCTTCTTCGCGCCGAACGAACAAGTGTCGAAGGTCGGGCGTCGCTTTTCGATTACGTCGCTCAGCGCCCGGGCGATAGATTACTTGAGCAATGCAGCAGCATCACTAGGTTTTGGAGGTAACGTTTGTTCCGATGAAACCGACAATTGCCAGTTCTCTCCAGCTCTGTCATGTTGGATAGGAATAGTAATTACAAAGGAGACTAGTTGGTAGAAAATATCAAGAGCATATTGCGCAGAAAAATCCATTCGCCATGCGAGGAAGCCGTTTCCTAACGGGATGGGGTATACAACGCCAGGAAAAGAAATCTGTGAGTGCTAGCATTTGCCTTTCCGCTCAGTATTCCCCACTAGCCGCTCCACCTCCGCTTTTAGGGGTTTGCATCTCTACAAAGGAAAATTATACACCGTCGTTGCACGCCGGCTTATGAGCCGGTTAATAATACCAGCGGCCCTGCTTTCCCACTGTAGCGCTGAAAGGGCCAACCCTACCATCCCAGGGCCCAGCCGGGGGAAGGTCGACGTTCTGGGGGATAGAGGGTCCGCGGTATATGTCAGCGGGCTCGCCGTTGGTCAGCAGCGAAGGGTTGTCAACCCAGGGTGCCATGGGCGGCAGGCCGCTGGGCGTGTCGGCCGAGGTCTCGAGGACGTTCCCGTCCGAGGAGGCGGGGGCGGCATCGGCGCCAGCCTCGTCGCCGGCCTCAGGCTCGGGCTCCAGGGCGGGGGCGGGGGCCAGGTTGGTGACGACGGCATACGGCTGCTTCTTCTTCGTCTTCTTCTTCCTCATCTTCTTCTCCTCCTTCTCGGTCTCCTCGACCTGAGCGAGGGCCTCGGTGAAGATGCGCTTGATCTCAGACCCGGTCAGGCGGTCGAGCCGGGTGCTGACGGCCGTGAAGACGGCGTCGGCATTCTCAAGGTCGAGCGCCGCGAGCTCCTCGCTCGGCATCTTGGCCTCGGCCACCAGGCGGCGCGCCGTGGCGACCATGAGCTTGTCGTGCAGCCGGTGTGCCTCCTCGCGCGCGTCCGGAGCCTTGTCGTTGTCGTTGACGACGACAGCGGGGCCCTGGCGCGGGCCCGACCGCCGCGTGTGATCGGAGTTGTGGATGGGCGGGGGCCGACCGCGCAACTGCTGGAAGCCCGCGAACTTGCCGTCCGTGAAGTCGATGCTGGCTGGGCCTGGGGTTGCAGCCTTGGTCTCGGCGGACGCGGTCTCGCTCGGGGCCTCCGCCGTCAGCTCGGTGGAGCTGGGCGGGATGATGGCGACGGGGGACGCCATGGCGCTGGCGGCGAGCGCCGCGGTGAAGAGGGCGGTGGACTTCATGATGAGGGTGGGTGGGTAAATCGGGGTCTGTATGCAGGTGGTAGAGCAGAGGAAAACGGGCAGCAGATTGGTGGCGGTAACGTGGACGGAGATGTTGTTTCCCACAGAATAAATGCGTAGTGAGGGAGGAATGGAGTTCCACAGGAAAGAGGATGCGGCAGCATTATACAAACCACGAACCTTTCTCCCGAACGTCAGTGGAACTCCTGGTTCGCCCCGGCCGAGGCTGTTCAAAAGTAATTATTCCGAGCCGCTTACTGGGCTTGCTGTCCGGATCCCACGTCAAACTCAAAGAGCCACAAGCCACAGAGCCATAGAGTCTGTCCGGATGTCGCTTTTACTCCAAGTCAAAATGAGAGGCTCAAGGGAAGTAATGTGAAATGCCGATAAGATTGCGGAAGCATAGGCACATTGTCCGGAGTAGCGCTTTATAATTCAATCTCTAGACTCTGCCGAATTTGTTTAGAGGTCGAGTCTCTGCCGCGGCTTCACTTCGCCCCTGGTGTCATCTCCTGCTGAATCCAATCCCTTGAAGCCCGAACTTTCAATTTTCTTTGTATAACGGCTGGGATGGTGTGAAGTGTCATTGGCCGATCACCTAGCCATCTTTTGCTGGCGAGTTGGAGACTGAGAGGGCCTATCGTTCCCCGTATATGGGTACCACCAGCGCTGCGTACGGCGACATCTGGACTGCGGCACTCGACATCAACCGCGGGTGACTTGCCATCGCACCGACCAAAATCGTATATGGATTCATCCGTCTCAGGACGCGAGATTCGAGTTGGTGACGGCGATGCTAAAAATTGGACCGCACACCACTCCCTCTAAGCCCTCCAACAAATATATGGGGCAAACCCAAGTCGACCGGTGCAAGTACGTAAGATTAGTTACCGCGCCCTGCCCTTTGCAAGAATGACATCGAGCGGCTCCTCTCGCTGGCCGGGATGCCCTGCTTCGCAGGCTGCCTCGACTGGCCCTGGAGCAAGACATCTCGGGCCCACGAGTCGATTGTATAATGGTACGCATGGCCGGCCTCGCTTACTCCATGCACCGCGATCATCTGTCTCCCGCCCTCCTTGCTGCCACCGGCGATGGCAGCGGCACACGCGGGTTCCTCGAAGTAGACCTGGGTGACGCTGCTGGGACTCGGGTTTCGGAATCAGTGGAAGACAGGAACGGTGGTCACCAGCGCCTCGGCCTTGGCCACATGCTGCTCGGCTGCTCGGCTCCCATGCCGACGATGTCGTAGGCGTGGCTGTCGTTGCTCTTGGCCACGATGGCACAGAGATAGTCCCAAGCGCAGTTACTAGTGTCAAGGGCGTCGACGTCAGTGAACAACATCATGGAGGGAAACAGCTAAAGGTAAAAGCGGGAAGCAAGGAAATAGTTGGCCGTACCAGAGGGAGTTGGCTTTGCGCTAGTGTGCCGAGTTTCGACAATTGCCGGATGCCCAGAAGCATATTGCAAAGATCAAGAGCGCAAGAGGCTTCGCGGCGTGCCAATCTATCAGCATTTCGAGGGAATCATCCATGTCACGCACGCGGCGAAAACAGCCTGGGGGGATCAGACGGCGTGAGGGGCCATATATAGGCTACGCGACCTCGGCGTTTGCAACTGAAAAACATCTAGTTGAGATTGGGGATGTGAGCATCTATAAATACTATACAGGACACCTCCTCAGCTCATAATGCTACGACACCTCTGCCCGACCTGCGTCTCTCAAACCGCCGACTCGACAGTCTCACGGACGCTATCCCCCAGAGAGATCCAGCTGCGACCCGCCCACTTCTTCAGCAGCGACAGCCCCAGCTCGACGTCGAGAGTCTCGCCCTGCAAACCCTCGACGCCGGGGAAGTCATCTCTGAACTTGCGGTCCGGGTAAGACCGCCGGAGGATGCCGAGGATCGTGTTCCAGTTGAACTTCTCGTCCGCCGTGATGATGCGCTGGTTCTTCACGCCCGGGTCGACGGCGGCAGCGTAGTGGACGACTGCGACGTCCTTGACGTTGATATGGATAACTGTTTATGATCAAAGAGGACAGAAATGGGATTGTTGGTTAGCATGAGAAACCAGGGTTCAAACGGGACGGGAGGGGAGGGAGTCAATTTCTTACGCATCAGCTTCTCGGGTGGGGGTGTGCCCGTGCCGTCGTAGAGGCTCATCAGCCAGCCGGGCGTGGTGTTGAGGTGTCCCTTAGTATAGTAAGGACCAAAGACGGTGGCCGGGTGCACCGTGTTGAACACAAAGGCGGGCTTCTCCTCCGCCATCAGCTTCCATGCCGCCTTCTCGGCCAGGATCTTGCTGGCCTGGTACACGACGAAGCCGTGCTCGTCGGTACTGTCAGGCGACGGCGGGGTGTAAGCCCTTTGGACGTCCTCCTCGTTCCACGAGGCCTGGTTGATGGTCACGACGTTGTCGGTCCCGGGGCCGACGTGGTAGAGCGTCCCGATGGTGGAGCAGTGCACGAACCGCTTGACCGAGGGCTCGGCCGCGGCGGCGCGGAGCAGGTCGATCAGCGAGGACACGATGCCCGGGACCACCTTCTCCGGGTCCGGGTCGAACGTGACGACGCTGGCGACGTTGACGACGGCGGCGACGCCCTTGATCGCGTCGTTGTAGGCGCCGGGGGCGGCCATGTCCGGCACGTCGACAAGCTCGAGTGTCCCGTCCTTGGCGTACTTTTGGAAGACGCCCTCGGAGAAGTAGGCGGCCTTGGCGCGGTTGCGGACGGTGCCGCGCACGCGATAGCCGCGCCGGAGGAACTCCAGGACGGTGCTGGTGGCAATGTAGCTCGAGGCGCCGGTGACGAGGACCAGGGAGCCCTGGGGGATGGCGAGAGCCTGCGAAGCGCCCATAGACACCATTTTGGAATGTTTGAGATGGAAGAGTTTGGGGAGAAGATGAGGGGATATTGGGGGTTTTGGGGGGCTTCTGAGATTATCGCTGGAGCTTTCCTTCTAGATGCCGATGCTGATGGGGCGTCCTGCTGTTGAACAAAGGTGCAAGTCTACGGGCGGCTTTAAGGGGATTTATACCCTCGTTGAGAGCTCTTCTAGGCCACAGAACGCCAGGTCTTCCATCGCCATAGATTACAAATGAGGACGCCGTGGTCACTCAGAAACAACACGTTTTTTGTTCGATGCTCTTCCAAGTGCGTCTCCCTGACCAGGTCGCATGCGAAGGAGAAGGGTTGGAAGCCGGAGAAGTCGGTCCTATGGGAGCGGAGGGGCCACTAAGCGGGGCTGGGAGTCTAGTCGATGCTACTACTTAACCAGGAGACGACGCCATAGCGGAACTGAGTATCGAGAACCGCCCGCAGCGCATGTCGATATGCCCTGGGACCATGTCCGAAACAGGAATTTGCACTCTTACACGTCATGCCCACCCAAAGAGGAAGTTGTCAGCCTTCCTTCCCAAAAGGGAATTTGCAGATCTGTTGCGCCATGCCAGAAACGGAACTCGTAGGCAAATGCGAGCTCGCTTTGAGCTGACAAATGCTCGCTTAAAGGCCTCGGTGGGTGGCCTGCCATGGTTGCGTCTCTTGGTCAGGGCCACTAGATGGGCTGGTATTCTTGGCTGATCGGCCGAGACTCTCACTTCTCCCGTGTTATTAGCAGCCAGCAACCAAGGCAGCGGCAAGACGAACCAAAGACTGAATCCGGCAGTTGCAGAATGGAAGCGTGATCTTCCACCACTATCGGTGTTCCCGCTCAATATCCGAAACACGTGGGCGACAGACTTCCTTTACAATGGAAGGCAGGCGAAGCGAAAGCTCGGTCGAGGAGGAGGAACCCGCGCCAGTCGGCAGCACCAGGCGCGCTCGGGGCAGGAGGCTCACCTTCATCAACGCCGCCCACCCGACCGACGCGCTGAGCCGGCAGGCGCTCAGCAACATCCGAGCGCACGTCGCCCGAGACGCCCACGCGCGGGGCAGGCGGGTGGCGGTGCGTGGCGCCGGATCCGCGCGCAGGCACTCATCACCATCAGGTGGTAGCGGCGGTGGCAGCGGCAGTGCTAGGGTGGCTACATTCGCTTCTGCACCCTCGGAATGGCGAGTTACCAGCGCCCGGAGCCTCACAGCGGCGGCGCCGGATGGTAGTAGTAGTCTTCGCCGCCGTCACGAGGCATGCTCTCCTAACGACGTGTCCTGGAGCTGGGATCCGTTCCAGAGCCTCGTGCGGCCCGTCAGCGACATGGAGGCGTTTCTGATTGACCACTGCAAGTTTCGCACCGCACTCGTTCCCTAGTTGTCGTCGTGTGCCATGCCGTGTCGTTGCCGTTTTCATGGCACTACCCACCGGGCGCTGAAAAACCCGGCTAACCCCAGCAAAAGACGTCAACTACGCCATCGAAAACGACCGTGCCTGCTGCGAGTCGGCCGATAGGGCCATGCGCGCCATGCTCCGGGGCGCCTGGGTTCCCTTTGCGCTCTCGGACGAGGGCGCGCTGGCGGCCGTGCTGACGCAGGCCTGCCGCAGCGTGCTCGAGGTTCTCCCGCAGCGTGGTCGACACCCCGCCGCGGCATCCGCAGGGGCGACGACTTCCACCGAGGCCTACTACTCGCGCCTGATGCTGCTGTACAAGGGCCTCTGCATCCGCTCGACCAACATGTCGCTCACGCTCGAGTGGCCGCACGTCAGCGACGCCACCATTGCCAAGTCCATCATGATGGGGACCGAGGAGGTAGGATTCTTTATGCCCAAGTGTCTCAGGCTTGATCCGTTTCCGTGCGAACTTGGCCAAAAAAAAGTTACTAACACATGCCCCATCCAGAGGATCGCGGGAAACATGGACGCCTGGCTGGTCCACGCCTTTGCGGTTTCGCGCATGACGGAGCAGCGCGGCGGCCCTTCACACCTCGGACTCTCGGGCTTTTTGACGCGATGCGCGAGCAACTGCATCGCGTTGGCGCAGCGGTTCCGGGAGCAGTGCGTCAACCCTCCGATATGCCGTACTATGGTCTAGAAATCACTGCTTTGGTTCCTAGGTATCTCTACTTTCAGCATCTGGCTCGTATCATACAAAGGAAATTGTCATCTACCACCAGCTCCACCGCACTACCAAATTAAGTCTAAGGACAGCCACAAATGCACCGCGGTAGACGGAGGAAAACCCAAGGCAGCGCTTGCCCATCTCACAGACGGAACGGCTGGTCCGTCCGCGTAATGTAGATTTCTCCCACGAGCACCGAGCAGCCTACGGCAGTGGCGATGCCGATAATGGGTGCGTTCACGCGCAGAAACTCGAGGCGGCGCACGATGACGCCCTTGGATAGCAGGATGTCGCGCCACAGCAGACCAGCCAGGGAGGCGCAGAAGACGGAGCTGAAGGCGCCAAAGTTGACGCCCACAGCCATGCTGTAGACGGCGCCCCAGAAGGCGCGGTCGCTGATCGTCCGGCCCTCGCTGGCAAGGATGACCTGCCACGCCTGGAGGATGCGACAGAGGAGGATGGTGGTGCCGATGTTGGTGCCGGTGAACTTTGGGCGAGAAGTCTATTGTCAGTTTAGGGTTGGCCAGGGGGCGAGGGAACAAGATGGGGAAGGAGGGCAAGAGAAAAAAGACCTACGTTGGACAGAAAAACGCCCAGGAACCCCATGCCGGCGATGGCACCCACCACGTCGGTCCTCTGCACCCACGCGTCCCAGCCGTAGGCGAACAGCGGCACCCATCCCCTCGTCACCAGCGCCTCGACCAGGATGAACATGGAAAACGCAAACGGCACTAGCGCAAACGGGAGGCGCGTGAGGACCGTCGACGCCGCAGGGAAGGTGTCCCGCCACCACGTGTTGGCGCGGCGCGCCGTCGACACGATCGTCGCGGGCTGCGCGTCCAGCCGTGCCTGGCGCTGCTGCAGCTCGCGCGTCACGGCCGCGGCCCGCTCCTCGCCTGAGCTGTGCTCGCCCCAGGGGCGCGGCGACGGCGCCGACTGCGTCTTTTCGCCGTCCGACAACGAGCTAGCGGGATTGAGCGCCACGCCGTTGTCGCTGCCGTTGTCGGCCTGTGCCTCCGCGGCTGCCTTGCTGCGCAGCTCTTCCTCAACCGCGGTGCGCTCTGCGAGGGCGCGGCCGCGGCTGGCGATGGCGCGTGTCCCGTGGCGCCCATGCCAGCCTGACAGCACGTCGTGGCAGAAGCAGAGGACGGCGGCTGGGGCCGTGACGTACATGACGGGGGTCGGGTGGCCGCCACGGCTGGCAGTGATGGCGTTGATCAGGAGCACCGAGACCAGCGTGGCACCCATAATGACGCAGCTGACGATGGCGTGGCGGCGGTCCAGGTACGGATTCAGGATCTCGCCGACGGGGGTGCGGTCCTCGCCGTAGCCGGCGAACGGTACGTTGGGATTCACGGGCTCGTGCTCCTTCTCGGCGTCGGAGAGGGTGTGCATGTCGATGGAGCGCGGGATGAGCTTCTCGGACCGGAACACGAGGAACAGCAGGCACGGACACAGCACGAGCGCCGTGACGACAGCTGGCACGATCATGTTGGCTGTGTAGTCGATAAACTTGATCTGGAAGGCGCCGGCCAGGACCAGGTTCGTCGGGTTAGACGACACAAGGATGGCCGAGCTGATGTTGGCGACGGCGAACTGCGAGAAGATCCAAGCCCGCGCCTTCGAGATGTTGCTCGAGGCTCGGAACATGTAGGCCAAAAAGGCCGTGCCTGAAGCAGTAACCGGCGGTCAGCGGGGACGGCAGGTCAGGCATGGGTCGAGAGATCTGACCAGACAGCACGATGGGGTCGTTTCCGATCACCGTCCCCACGGCAAAGAAGAACCAGTAGAGATATGTGTACAGCCGCCGGCCATGGGAGCCGCTCTTTTTGAGGACCCGAAATGCGAGATATTTGAGCAGGCCCGAGGCGTCGATCGAGATGGCGATGTAGGCCAAGGTGATGAAGAAAACCATGACATCGATAGGCTCGACATGATTGGCGCCGACAGTGCCTGCAAGGGTGTGGTCAGAATACTGTTGGGTTCAGGCGGTTTCTTCACGACTACCACAAGGAGCCTCAAATACGTACCCGCGTAGACTTCGTTACGTCCAATGGCCTGACAGGCCAGCAGTAGGAGACATGCGTAAAGGGGCGCCGTGATGGTGCTGATGTGCAGCCTCAGAATCTTCCAACGACTGGAAGCTTCTTTATACTCAGGCTGGGGGATGATGCGCAATCTGGCGAGCCCTGCTAGGAACGCATTCCATGCCGGCCTCGGGACGGGTATGGGGACATAGAATGGAAAGCTGACAACAGTGTCTGGCCCGGGCGTTTGACGATTAGTAACAGATCCCTAGGCGCACCAGGGGAAGGCTACTCCAAAGGGGAAACTTGCTCGTGATGGCAAAGAGGATGATGGTGAGGATGGAGCGCCAGTCCCTGATCAGCGTTGTGTCAGGAGGCGGGGGTCGTTGGCCCGCGTCCATCATGAAAGCTATGGTTGGTAACTTGAGGGAGTGCAAAAAAAGAGAAAGCAGACGAGCAAGGGCGGTGTGAAGACGGAGTGGCGGGAGAGGTACAGTTATCTGATGGCGCAGTCTGTGAGGGGCTCGTCTGGGCTCGGGAGCTTCCCTCTTGTTGGTATGCACAAGAGGTCTATTATAGGCGGAGACTCGTTACAGGGCGTGATATACCAGATGGGGACCGCGCCCTTACCACCCGTGGCTGCAAGAACCAAGTCCTCGCCGATGGTCGCGGGGGACTCAGCCAAGTAACATCCGCAAACGCGGAGCCGGGCGCGGCGTGGTGTAGCCCCAAAGAAAAGCACTTTAGATGTGATCAAATACAATGATTGGAAGCACGGGTCCGCCAACGGAGCCCGCTAAGATGTTTCCGGAATAGTCGCCGGCAGGGCAGATACCTCTCCTGGCCGACAATGGCGAATAGGAAGGTTGATGCAATTGGTGATGCAGCTAGCGGCTGGGGATGGGTCGCAGCGAACCCGAGAAAAATATGCGGCACAGCCCCAGCCGCGCCTGGCGCGCGGAGACGCAATATAAAGTCAGAACCTGACGAGAAGCAAAAGCGGCGTCCCGGAGCCAGGCGTGGACGTTTGCGCGACCTGTCGGTGTAGTGGGGTGGCGCCGGCGGTGGGGTATCTTGAGAAAATAAAAAGGATATATGCCGCAAAAAGGTCTGCGCCACATTGACGAGTTTGCCGGGGTAAGGTTGTCAAGTCTTGCACGGCAGCCCAACTGTCAGACGCCTGCCAATTGGGTTGCGAGTGGCTGTGCCTGCAATATCGGGCTGCTCGCGACCAAAGAGTTTGTAAATGTAGTTTGGCTGCCGGTTTCTGCACAGCCCGAATGCGACGCTGCCATGTGGATGCCCGCTCCTCAAATGCTACGTCGTGCCGTCCGTCACTCTACGAAACTCTCTAGATCGTTACCAAAATGAAGTCATTCGGGGAATGGGGGACCGCAGGGCGGGCAACCGCCAAAGTACAAATCTCGGATCATGTGACGGATGTTTGTCGAGGCAAGCAGCCGCCCTTTGTCAAGGGCCGCGGCAAAATTATTTCTAGATCTCAACTCCACAAACTATAATTGCAGGCTCAAGCATGGCGGGTCTGTATCAAACGAAATTTGAAGTCGATGCCCAACAGTTTACAAGGTAATTCAGGCCGCATGTCTATCACACATCTGCGGACGTCTCCACAGACCGAGAGCCAAAAGCACCAAACCAGGCGGCGGACATACACGACGGACACGACAGACACAATGTTGACCGCCGTTTGAACGCCGAGTCGAGAGGGCTGGCAGGCGGGCCCCGCGTGCTTATCCACCTGATTGCCGGGCCGAATGCCGCTGCAGCATGCGCATCATGACACAGTTGGCCAGCGCAACCGCCCAGCCGAAGCCGAGGTCCGAGCTCGTCATGACCGGCGACCCGGTCAGCGGGAAGGCGAACTTAGGGTGTGACAGATTGCGCGCTTGTCACGTATTTCACACCGTATTACTCCGTCACGTACGGCTGCAGGCTAAAAAAAAAAAAAAAAAAAAAAAAAAGGCCGGGGATCAGGCCGATGGCGAGGATGAAAGCCGCAGGTCCACGACAGTGTAGCGCGGCTTATTTTTAATGCCACAGCCGTACAAGATCAGCGCGGGCGGCGCGGGTATGGCGGCGCCGCTTTAATAGGTAGCCGCCCGGTGCCTGGTCGCGCCGCGCTTGCGGCGAAAATATGCCGAAAACTTGGCGGTCCTTGTCCAAGTCGAGGGTGGTGGCCGCGTAGGCCACCGGCCGCCCCGGCCGCCGCCGTCATCGCCCATGGTCATGGTTATGGGCTTGCGTAGTGCGTTTGGCTTGTGCTCGGCGTAGCTCATAGCTCCCTTTTTGGGCCATCCCGCGGTGGACGGGGCTGTCGCCGCTAATGCTGCTGACCGTGGCGGCGGCGACAACGTTGAGCGGCGAGGGACCGGCCTGCCGCTGCATGACTCTGGGCCGGCTCTCCAGGAGTTCGGGGCTTGTAGCTGCTGCCGCTGCCGCCGCTGCTGTGACATGGTTCTAGTGGTCAGCCCAAGATTTTTGTCAAGAGGGGAGAGGAAGCACGCAGCGGGATTGGTGCAAGTGTATTTTGAGACTCGGGGCTTGTCAACACGGCATCTTCGGTGCAAATCGACGGGACCCTGAGCTTGCTGATAGGACAGACGCTAAATCTTCGCTGTCGGCGATGGCCACATATCAAACCATCGCCACACTCGACCATTTGGGATGATCGAACGCCATGGCCCTTACGCACCGCGGTTGGTCTCTTGGATGTTGTCTCTAGTTTGGATTGGGAAGGTCGGAGCTTGGAGCGGCCCTGGTCCGATATTAATCTATGTCCTTCGGGCGTCGTTGGATGCGGCGCACCAGGGCCCATGCAAAGTTCGACCCCGGCCTCCCAGGCCCTGGATGAGCAAAGGCGCCAGAGTTCTCTGGACAGCAAGAGGAGCATACCAAATGCGGTCGGTCAACCAAGCCGTCGTAAAGCAATTCCGTATAGAAAAAAAGGACCGATATTTTTCTTAGACTATAGCGATCCTCCCCCGCCCCTCTATCGTTCTCGCGACGGACTGAGTCGCAAACCGGATCCGAAGAACAGACGCACCCGTGCCATGGCGTCGTATCGCTTGTGGATTCCATGCCGGAAACGAGCAAACAAGCATTTTTCTCAAGCCCAACGGCCTTAAAATAACACCGGCATGTGTGTGGCATGGTGTTTATGACAATAGTGTAATCGCTGGTCACCTCACCCCCAGATCAGTTCTCATATGTGTATATGATCAATATGTAGTACGGTGCTATCCTCAAAACATCACGCCCTTCTCCAAAACACACGAATGCCACAGATCCGCCCTGCGACCTCCAGGCCTCGGTCACGCCAGTGTCTGCGGTTTTACCCTCTTGGAGAGCACGGCTGCTTCGCCAGTGCGGGTAGCAGTCCCCTCCAGAGAGTGATGTTGCCTGCGCAGGAGGTCTATGGGTCGTCTTTGCCCTCAAACGGGCAGGGAACAATCCATAACGAGAAGGAAGACAGAAGTCAACGCGGGCTTCCAAAAATTTCAATTTTGGTTCAGGAGTTCAGCCACGTTTCTCACCTAGCTTATTACTGGCATGTTTAGTCGGTCGAACCAGAATTAATTACCTATCTACAAATCGGACTGCTCGAGTGCTAAAATTACGTGTTCGAAATACATGCTCGAGCACCTGTGCCAGATGTCCAGGCCAAGATGGTGCGAACAGACATGAATTCACCCAGACAAAACTCTTCTATCACTTTTTGTACTCCGGTCCCCGTGCAAGATCCTCTAGCGGCGTGAATCCCAAAAGTGACACCGTGAGCACCGCAACGATCAAGGCAATCAGATACTGGCCGATGCCCATCCCACCCTGCACATCCTCCTTCGTGCTGCTCCAAATGACCGACAGCAGAAAAGTTGCCAGCAGCAAAGCCAGCACACCCACCTGGATCTTGGCCCAGTTCAGCCCCTCGACAATGTATATGCCCCAGCCGATCGGTGGAGGCCCGCTGCCACCAGCAATGTTTCCGGTGTTGCGCATCATGTCATCCTCAAGAGAGCTGTGTAGCTTCTTGGGCAGCCTCTCCACCGCCATGGACGGATCGTCTGCGTGGTCTCCAGGGTCGAGAAACCAGTGCATGAAAATACTGGGATCGAGAGGATAGGGGCCGATGTCGAGGGGGCAGGGCCTGTAGCTGTATTCCATGTTGTACACCTGCTTGACGCTCGGGATCTGGCCCGTCTCGTAGCTGCCCACTCTTGTTCCCGATTTTTGTAGCCGGATAAGTTGGAACTAATATCGTGGAGACCGTGAGTTGTGGGATATTTGCGCGCGCAAGAGGCTTCAAGGTCGACCTACTTTGACGTATTGAACAGTCCTAGGGACAAGGAAAAACCTCCGCAGCCAGTCCCAACAATGCCTAGTGGCCATGTAGTACCACCTGCCCGGGCCGACTGGCTTAGAGCCGTAATATACGTCTCGAATCCTCTGGAACATGGTCGTGTCGTGGATCACGTCGGTGAGGTTCAGAGCGCTCGGCACGATCAGACCGGGGCCCCTTTTGACACAGACTAGGAGAAACCTAGGCGTGCCCTTGGGGGCGGGCCGGTAATCAAGGGAGTCACCGTCTCCGGCGGAAGAGATGGAGGGGGCCGAAGAGTGGGAGGTGGTTGTGGTCCCGGGGCGGGTGGAAGACGCCAGGCTTTGGGAATCTGATTCTGAACCTGGTGAAGTCGAGGGAGAAGGAGTAGGCGGAGGCGTGACTTGGATGGTGTGCTGCTGTGAGGGGCCAGCAGCCTGAGCTGCAAAGGCAACAGCGCCTTGTCGATGTTCCTCACGGACGGCCAGCCGGAGGCGCTTGCCGCATTTCTATATCCAGCCAAGGAGTTTCATGAATCAGCAGCGTCAGTGATTAAATCAATCACCATAGAAAGAGTTCTCCAGTTGGTGGTTAATAATGAGATGCCACTCACACATGTCCAGGCGACTGTAACGGTACCTTGTTTTCTCCTGCGGCTTTTCAACCAGCTGAGGAAGTTCAGACAGCCAACCCAGGTCTTCCAGCGGGCGCTTACTAGCCGTGTGGAAGCGATGTTGAATGCCAAGGATGACGGCAACCAAGCAAGTCTCCAAAGGGCTTGTGCCACTTGTTGAACGGATAGAAGAATGCCTGCGGGTCTACGCCTTCCACAGCATGGTGGGATATCCTCAGATGTCATCTGCATAACCCACGCCATTGAAAATAGGAGCGGGCGAAGCAAGAATACCCATAAGACTGCCAAGAAAAGGGAGGGTAGGTGAGGGTGACGCTCACCACGGTCTAAAAAGGTACCAGGGATCGTGGCGTAACCATGGGGATACAGCAGCAGCGTGGCGATAGCGATAAAGATGATGTCTTTCCACTGCTCTGCTTCTCTCGGCTTCGCCCACGGCCTGGCCTGCCACCGGGGGGACGGTTTCTTCGACCACCGGGGTCCGTGGCTCCTTGAAATACTCCCGGGGCCGCCTAACCGTGCGCTCGACGGTGTGGAGTTTCCAACCAGTCCGAACGAGCCAAGATACTTACGGACCGCCGCCTCTGGGGGCCGGGCATCGGCTCCTCCAGTTGTGAAAGCTCGGCTTTCGTATCCTTCATCCTTTGAAGGTTGGCTGAGGAGCCGCTGGATGTGCTCTGCATGTGAGCGCTGGAGCTTCTCGTAACGGTCTTGCTCTCGGGCGATGATCTGTTGCATCTGCGCTTCATGTTGACTTTTAAGGGCCGATATCTCTGATGCATGTTTGGCGTTTAGTTCCTCGACGACATCGGCGTGCACCTCCTCGAAAACGTGAAGCCGCTCCAGCAACTGTCCGTTCTGCTCTACCAGACGAAGGAGTTCACCCGCATTTTCGTCGGGCTAATCATTGATGATCAGGTCCCTCGAGGCTTTTATCAGCAATTCCGTCCCATTGTGTTAATCAGCCTGTCGGTGAGCGGCTGTATCTTACCGGTCTCTTCGCCTCTGCCCCATCCTCTCTACATTCATCTCCGGGAACCACCTTGTGGTTCGATGGGTGGCGGGTAGCTTTTGAGCGGATGGGCGATGCTGAGCCACGTTTACTTGCGTAACCCTCGTCTTGAAAGTCTTCTTGGTGTTGAACCTGGCCCTCCTTGTCTGCATCCAGATAATTCTGGGAGTCAGCCTGGTCCTGAGTTCCCGAAGGTCGCCAGAACAAGGTGAGCGCTAATTATAGCTGTCAACGCCTTGGCAAAGGTTTTGCCGCACCTCGAAGGCTGTCTTCAATGCCTTGGACTCGTCCCCCCTGTCCTGCATGGCCTTGGCCTTGCATGTTGGCGCCAGCAGCCTCTTCAAAAGAGGCTTGAAGCTTTGGTAAGTCCGTGGGGAACTGCAACCTTGAGCGTGGTTGTGTGGAGGAGAAGTGCGTGCCACTTCTGTGACAATTTGCTGACCATGGGCACGTTACGGGGCTCAATATGCAGTCGAGGGTGAGGAAATTTGATCGCGCGATCTTTTATACAGCAGCGACGCTGGCTGCGGCTAAATCTCTAGGTGCCGGGACATGGCAGAGCTCCTCCCGTGATAATGCACTGCCACCGCCACAGCGCCGACATTCTCGTGTCGATTGGTGGAGAGGCCGTCAAGTGAGTTTAGGACGATGCCCTCTCTTGCAGGCCTGCGTGTGGCGTCCTCGGGGCGGACCATTGGGCAGACTTGGAGCGTCCAATTATCAATGCCCGTGGTGACCGAAAACCGCTGGGGCCTGGCGCTGAAGATCGAAAATTAGACGCTATTCGCGCACAGCCACTCCAAGTCGACGCCCGATCATGCATGGGTATCGTCGGAAAGATCAAACTGCCTTACAAGGCGCGTCGGTGCCGGAACCAGATGACCCTGCTGGGCATCATGTATCGGGACGGCAATCCTAGGAATAAAGTCTCCTCTCTTCTGGACTGGACGTCGGTGTGCCAGGAATTCGAGACGCCACCGCTGCCTGCCGACCGCATGCCTCCTTGCCCTGACCGATCGGGCAAGCGCTCTAGGATCAATGCTACCACATCTTCATGCCCATAAAAATGCAGCCGAGCGACGAGCTGAAGTATGTGCAGCCCTCAACCCAATTGATTCGAGAGGTGTCCAAACCAGGATGGTCAGCAAAGACAACATAGATATGCAAAGCCCTCCTAGGCACCTTCCGCTTAAGGAAGCCCTCCCACACACCTTTTCATGCTCGCCCGTCCCTGTGCCGTCCTGTCCCACCCTGTTTGCGGGCGAGAGGGCGCGAGTCGGGAGCGAATGCTACATAAAAGGCGTAAAGAGTAATCATCCTGCAGCGTAAGACTATATATATAATATGATTGCCTTTACATTCCCCGTGGGGTTCTGCCAACTCGCCATGGCTTCTGGAGACATCCACCACTGCGTTATATTGTCAACTCAAGGCAACGCGGTGCAACCCTTCTCAAGGCCCCGGGTGGGAAGCACGACGTCTGGGAATACTCTATGGGATGAAGGAGGAATTTCCGGCTGAAAAATGCCGTGACGACATGGACTACAGCAGCATGGAGCATAAAAGAACCTGTTCTCTACGCTCCCTCTCCGGTTTCCCAAGGCCCGGGTTTGCACGCGTACCCGACTTTGTTCAGCAAGCCTGAGGCCAGAAAAATACCGTGAAAGAGAGAGCATCAAGATGAAGCAAGCAAGCTGTGTTCGTGGCATGGTCGCCGCTGCGCTGCTCCTGCTTCTGGTTGCCCGCGCTGCGTCGGGGCTCACATTCCCATACGAGACGGTGCAGCTGCAGGAAGCAGACACGCAGACCTTCCCAGCCGTCGCTTTCGGCAACAAGTCCGCCCCCGTTCCTTTGGGCGAATGCAGATCCTTTCCGGGGGACGCCGGCTGGCCGAGCGACGCGGAGTGGGCCGCACTCGATAGCGTTCTGGAAGGCCGGCTGCTCAAGCCGACGCCCCTCGGCGCGGCTTGCGACCCCGGGCACCCGGCCTACAGCGCGGCGCGCTGCCAGACGCTGGTGCGGGACGCCTCGCGCACGCGCACGCTGCTGGACGACCCGCTGACGGTCCTGAACGTGTGGCCGCAGGGCGACACGTGCAGGGTCGCTCTGCCGGGCTCCGGGCCGGGCGGCGCCGACCCGCCGCCCTGTACGCATGGCGGGTTCCCCGTGTACGTGGTCAACGCGACGACGGTGCGCGATGTGCAGGCGGCGGTCAACTTTGCGCGCAACAAGAACCTGCGGCTCGTGGTCAAGAACACCGGCCACGACTTCGGCGGGCGCTCCGTCGGGGCTGGGTCGCTGAGCATCTGGACGCACCACCTGAAGGAGTCGCGGTACATGGAGAGCTATGACTCGGCGTTTTACAGCGGCAGGGCCATCCAGCTCGGATCTGGGATCGAGGCGTGGGAGATGTCAAACTTGATGGTCGATCACAACATCACCATCACAGCGCCGGGCTGCAGCACGGTCGGCGGCGTAGGAGGCTGGATGCTGGGTGGCGGACACACGACCATCACGTCTAGGTTCGGCCTCGGTGCCGACCAGGTCGTGGAGCTGAATGTCGTGACGGCGGACGGCAACTTCGTCACCGCAAACGGAACGCACAACATCGATCTCTTCTGGGCGCTTCGCGGCAGCGGCGTGGGGAGTTTCGGCATCGTGACTTCGGCCGTCTTCAAAGCGTACGCACCCATCAGCGTTGCCAGGATCCAGCTGGAGTGGCAAACGGCCGGCACGCCCGGAACGGCGGTGGACAAGGAGACGTTCTGGCGGGGCATTAACGCCTACTTCAGGTTCGGCATCAACGTCGGGCTCGCCAACGGTGTCGACTTCAACTACATCCGCAACCAGGGGAACGACACCTACAGCTTCAGCACCGGCATGTCGTTCCCAGGCAAAACGCCGCAGCAAGTCTTTGACCTGCTCGCGCCGATGTTCAGCAGTCTGCAGGCGGCAGGCGTCAACGTCACCAACCGCCTGCCGGCCCGACCCAGTCCGGTCGCCTCACGGCGCGGCGGCACGGGCGACAGCCTGGGAAGCCTTCGGTACGCGTCGAGGCTGTGGCCGCGATCGCTGTGGGCTGACGAGGCGGGGTTTGGGCGGGCCATGGCGGCGGTGCGCGCGAGCGTCGAGGAGGGCGGTTACACATTCCACGGCCTCCTGATGAACACGGACCCGGCGACGGTGGGCGTGCCGGTCGTGCCGCCAAACTCGGTCTCGCCGGGGTGGCGGGCGGCGGCCATGCACGCGTCAGTGCAGGACCAGACGGCGCTGGCGGACCTGTCGCCGGCCGAGTTCCGGGCGGCCAACGAGCGGGTTCTGAAGTACTCGGGCGCCATCAGGGCGGCGACGCCAGGAGGAGGCGCCTACATCAACGAGGGCGACTCGCTCGAGCCAGGCTGGCAGGACAATTTCTACGGCCTCGACGTCTATCCGCGATTGCTGCGGGTCAAGCGGGACCTGGACCCATGGGGTCTTTTCTGGGCGCCAACCGCGGTCGGCAGCGAGGACTGGGAGGTGCGAACGGCGGACGGAAGGCCGACGCAGAACGGCCGGCTGTGTCGGCACGCCTGATAGATAGACTTTGTGTATGTACAACTGAGGCGGGCCGTCGCAGCGTCGCAGTCGAACGGTAAGGCTTGCAGGACCAAAAAGGCAACCAACAGAGCAAAATCAAGAATTGTGAGGGAATGGAAATGGACCTGTGTCAGGTCGGGGTGGGCCATGATCGAGGCCTGCGCTAGGGCACCCTATGCAATTTGACCAATTGTGGAAGCCACACACGGGGCGAGAAGCTTAGCCGCGAGCGAGGCGGAGCATCAAAAAACCTTGCTCGTCTAGAAAAGACAGCAGAATGTCGGCTGGAGATGAGGCCATTTACGCCACCTCCATGGGTCAGTCCAAGACTGGCACGTCCATCTGCCCCATCGATCGCAGGCGAGGCTCAAGGCCGGCCTTCCACGTGGGGCAGACCGGCTCGGGCAGACCTCGGATGCTGTTGACTCTCGCCAAACCTGACGCCATAGCGTAGCTGCGCCCACGCGACAGTCGGCGCGGTTTAGCGCACGCGGCGAGGCGTTGGCGGCCCGGGCGTTTCTTGGCCGCCATAGCAATCAAATTTTACTTCTGGCAAGAGTCGACCATCCACGTCACGACAACGAGAGCCGATGCGACGTTCGTGTCTGCTGTCGTCGCCCAAAGTTTGCGCACATGCCATCCGTTCTTTCTGCAGCGAACGGATTGGCACCCGCCGGCCGCGAAGCATAAATGCATGGTCGGACAGTTTCGGGTCTTCCCTGGACGATCCTGCGCGGTACTGAGCAGCCTTGTTTGATGCATATTCGGGGCCACTCATGCGTTCCAGTCATCAGCGTCAGCGACAAGCAAGCAGAAAAAAAAGAAGAAAAAAAAATCTAAAAAGGGGCTCGATCCTCCTTCATCCCACGCCTTTCGTATTGATTGGTGGGTCCGGAGACACTCGGCCGTGAGCAATGGAGCCGCCCGCCCCCATCCCTTATCTCGCCTGAGGCTCTTGGGCACGACGCACGTCGTTTGTCCTGCCTATTTTCTCGTCTGCCAAGAACCACCCTAACAAAGGGTCCAACCCCCCCTAAAACAAAACTATGACCAGTCACCGTTGTGCGTTTGCTCCGGCTGGCCCAGCGGCTCGTCTGGTTCTCGATCGATAGCCCACCGAGCGGGTGGGGGTCCCGCCCATCCCATCAGGGGCCCTCTCGGCTCGGCAGGCAACGAGGCCACCAGGGTGATGGGATAGCCAAGGCTAGGGCGGGCCTTCTAGAGATCGGGGACGGCGCTGTCTGGGTGCGTACATATGAGATGCAGGAACCCGCTCGCCTCTGCGAGCCTTCTCCTCTCCTTTCTCTCCCAGGGCACACTTCCTTCTGGAGACCCTTCTCGTCGTATCTCTCTCCTTCCGGTCTGTACATCTGGGAAGCAGCTAGTAGCCTCACCGCGGTGAACCTGTCTTTCCGTTCCATTCGTTCCAAGGTCAGCTTCGGCGCCGTTACTATTCGCTTTCACTTGGTTACCCGCAGTCGCTCGTTTCTCTGTTGTGAACACGACGACTATCAAGCAATTTATCTTCTCTCGGCCTTTATCTACACATCAGTGTCTACCACGGCTTCCATTCTCCAGAAACCCTGTCTTGCACATACAAAAAAGACCCATTTCGAACAAACCTGCATCGAGCCCCAGTCTCAACGCGCACCACGCTATAGCACAACAGAGCTTAGGCACGCTCACATCTCTTGCCGTCTTCTTTAAAACAAACAACAACCACAACACAATGTCAGCTCCGGCTGTTCTCAGGGCCGTGGGCCTGGGAGCCGCACTCCTGAGCCACATCCACACAGTCACAGCCCAAAACATCGTCGCAAATCTCACAGCCTGCACCGAGTACGAAACCATCTGGACCACTGCCGATAACATCAGCTTCTCCATCTGCGACGGCACCACATACCAGGCCGGCGGCAAGTCCCTGCAAGTTATTGACAACGTCTGCGGCACGCGTGAGTGCGTCGGCCATTGCTACGATAATCCCAAGTGCGTCCTTGCTTTCTACGACAAGCAAGCCAGGACCTGCCATATCAAGGACAGCGAAAGCGGAGAGGACCACATCTGGGCTCAGGACCCCAACTACGACGCTATCAGGAAGCTGCCGGCCGATGCAGGCAACGGCGGAGGCAACTCTGGCAGCAACACCACCCCCACACCTTCCGCAACCCCTACCGTGCCGCCTATCGTGACACCTCCCGCCAACATCCCCGGTACACCGGGCAAGGGGCCCGTCATTGCCCCTGGGAATGGGGATGACCTGCAGGAAGGCGCTTTCCTGGCCACCTGCCCGGGCCAGCAAGCCGAATTCAAGGGCGCAAACGCCAAATACCTGATCTGCCCAGGCTCTGATTTCGACGGTAAGACGGAGCGGGTTTTCAACAACGTTGCCAGTGCCCAGGCTTGTGCCGAGGCCTGCGCAAACGCCCAAGACTGCAAGAAGGCCGTCTACGACACCAAGAACAAGGAGTGCCACGTCAAGGGCGCCGAGCCCGCCAACTCTCTCTTCTGGGTCAAGTCGCAGCATTACACCACCATCCGCGTCGAGGTCGCTCTGGACGCCTCCAAGGTCGGCCGCTGGTCCGATCTTATCCGCTTCCCGGTGATCCCCGTGGCCGCCTACGTGGTGCCCTCGTTCCCCGAGCCCAGCAAGCTCATGTTCTTCTCGTCCTGGGGCGTTGACGCCTTCGGTGGCGCCAGCGGGCTTACCCAGTTCGGGTCGTACGACCTCAAGACCGGTGCCGTTAGCAACCGCGAGATCAGCAACACCAAGCACGACATGTTCTGCCCGGGAATCAGCGCCCTGGCCGACGGTCGCATCCTCGTCCAGGGTGGCTCGGACGCCGCCGCCGTCAGCGCGTACGATCCCACCACCGACTCCTTCTCGCGCACTCAGGACCTCAAGATTGCCCGTGGATACCAGTCCTCGTGCACCTTGTCCGACGGCCGTGTCTTCACCATCGGCGGCGCCTACTCGGGCCCCCGCGAGGGCAAGAACGGCGAGGTCTACGACGCCGACGCCAACACCTGGTCTCTGCTGCCCGGCGCCGACGTCAAGCCCATGCTGACCAAGGACCACGAGGGCATCTGGCGCGAGGACAACCACGCCTGGCTCTTCTCGTGGCGCAACGGGTCCGTGTTCCAGGCCGGGCCCTCCAAGAAGCAGCACTGGTACGGCACCAAGGGCTACGGCGCCATCGTCGAGGCGGGCACGCGCGACGACGTGGACGCCATGTGCGGCACCTTCGTCATGTACGACGCCACGGCGGGCAAGATCCTGACGGCCGGCGGCGCCCAGGACTACGACAAGAGCGACGGCAACGCGCACGCCCACATCACCACCATCGGCAACCCGGGCAGCCGCTCCGACGTCGAGCGCGTGGCCGACATGGCCTTCCCGCGCGCCTTCGCCAACACGGTCGTGCTGCCCGACGGCCGCGTCATCGTCACGGGCGGGCAGCGCAGGGCGCTCGTCTTCACCAACACGGACGGCATCCTGGTGCCCGAGGTGTTCGACCCGGCCTCCAAGACGTGGTCGCAGATGGCGCCCATGGCCGCGCCGCGCAACTACCACTCGGTCTCGATCCTGCTGCCCGACGCCACCGTCTTCGTCGGCGGCGGCGGCCTGTGCTACGTCAACACCATCAAGGGCAGCTCCGCCCGCTGCGACAAGACGGTCGACCACGCCGACGGCGAGATCTTCGAGCCGCCCTACCTGTTCAACCCCGACGGCTCGCGCGCCGACCGCCCGGCCATCGCCGACCTGGAGCGCGAGGCCGTCGTCGCCGGCCAGACGCTCGTGTTTGGCGTCGGCGGCGTCGGCGCCGACGGCGTCAAGGACTGCAAGTTCTCGCTCGTCCGCGTCGGCTCCGTCACCCACTCGGTCAACACGGACCAGCGCCGCGTGCCGCTGACCGACGTCAACGTGCGCGCCGACGGCAAGGTCGAGGCCAGGCTCCCCGCCGACTACGGCGTCCTGACCCCGGGGTTCTGGTACCTCTTTGCCATGTCGCCATCTGGCGTGCCCAGCGTCGCCCGGACGGTGCAGATCACCCTGGCGCCCGAGGCCAAGGCCAAGTCTGCGCTTTGGGGTTGACAGGTCCAAGTGAGTGTGTAGTTTGGTGTCCGCTATAAATAAAACACGATCCTTTAAGAGTTTAATTTTAATGTCGTAATATCATGTCCAATTCACGATCTACTTTCCGTTGCCTCTGTCTTTCACGCTGAAGCGAGTCGGCTGGTTTCGCCGACTTGATTCCCGTTATTTCTGTGGATCAAGTAGATCGAGATGCGTCAAGGCGTCTTCAACCTCGGCCAAGGCTGTGTTCCGGCCGGGCCCAACGTCCAACGGTCAGCTGTATGACAAGCGACTCGTACAACCTCTAACGAGGTAAGGAATCGTTCGTAGGCAGCTTTCACAATCGTATTCCAGTGGGCAACCAAGCGGGTTGTGCATCACCAACCCCGTCATCAAATAGGCCAATTTCATCACATTTTGCTTCCTCGCATAAAATACCTAGCTCTGCCGCTGCTTCTCCTCACTTCCTTTTTTCCCAGTCTCTCGAGTTTCCGCCTCGTCTCCCGCTTCCTGGGCCTCGCTTGTTCCCTTGGTCTCCCTCCTTTCCTGCACGATGCGCCTGTGGCGCTCCTCGGCCGCATTGGCCAATACCTCCCTCCGGGTCAGCTCGGGCGCCGCGGCATCAGCGCCGCTGCTACCAACACCACGTCGGCCGCCACCGCCGAGGACGTACTCGCCGCCGGTCCAACCGCCATGGTCGTAGGCGTGTTCGTCGTCGTCGTGCTCATCGGCGGAGAAACCCGGCCCGTCACCGACGGTGCGGCCGGCACCGCCCCTCCTCCAGTCGGACGCGGCGGCGACTTCGCGCTCGATGGCGTGACACAGGTCCCAAAAGTTCCTGTCGTGGGGGCCGTGGACGTTGTGGGCGAGCTCGTGGCAGAGCGTGTTGCGGATGGTCTTGTAGTCGCGGTATCCGTCGCCGGCGTCGGTGCGGAGGCGCAGCTCGATGACCTCGCCCTTGTTCCGGTTCAGACCCAGGGTGCGGCCGACGCCCTCGTGCGACACGTCCGTGTACGCGGCCGGGTCCATCTCGGTCAGCAGACCGACGGTGAAGCGCCGCTTCTCCATGACGGCCCGGATGCCCGGGTCGTCGCGCAGGCGCTCGAGGAAGCGCAGGCTAAGCTCGGGCCGCGGCAGGTAAGGGAGCGGACGAAGGCTGAGGAACGTGAATGTGGAGCTGGAGCTGGAGCTGCCGCCGGCCTGCTTCCCTTTGGGCCGGTTGGCCAGCGACCCCCGTTGCCGTCGGCGGGCGGCTTGCACAGCGCTGGCCCTCCGCGAGTCCCTGTCTCTGGCCGAGACCTCGGCCGCGTGGAAGGCGTCGACGTCGGCGAGGCGGCTGGCCATCAGACGCACCTTCTTGCCGGCCAGTGACTGAGAGAGCAGAGTGCTGCCCTGCTCGGCGCCCTTGATGAGGCCGACAGGCTGCGGAGCGATGAATTTGTGTGTGGACCAGTTGTATTTTCTATCGCCAGAGGGGTCCTCAAAGGCCTCCTCGCAGGCGTCTGTCAGATCATCAACCGTGCTGTCGTCGGCTGGGAAAGTGAAGGTTTTGGTCTTGGCGCCCAGCGTGACAGTGACCGAGATGGTGTCGTCTTCAGCTTGTTTGCCTTTGTCTTTGTCTTGAGCTTCAGGGCTGCCCGACATTTTGACGATTTCGCTGCGGCGCGTGAAGTGGATTTACTGGGTATGAAAGCGGGTCTTACGAATGAATGAATAGGTGATACTGGAATAGCTGAAGAATGAATCCGACTCTTTAAATCGCCGTCGCATTCTCAAAACATCGCCGTCGGGTGAGCAAGCTCAGGCTGGGAAGAGCTGCTTTGTAAGCGCTCGGGGTTGGTTGTGACCGCTGTCCCGTCATCCACGGTAATCCATGACCTTCGGTCCAGGGGCACGTCAAGCTCTGCCTGTATTTATGTGAGGCGCGCGTCTTGCTAGCTCAGGTAATTCGACCACTAAATTTGGAAAAGCAGACCGGCATATGGATCTCTCTCTCGCTGCGCCTGGTGAAGCATCACAGCGTCTTACTCAGCCGAGCAACTGGCTGACCTCCTGACAACAATGGTGCAGTCCATTTCATGTGTCAAAAGGAGCTCGCGAAAGGGCTCCGAGAATGAGCTTGTGGTGGGTCCAGCTACGTAAAGACTGCCGGCAAAAGGCGCCATTGTGGGGCCCGGTGTGACTTCGCCGTGGCCCTCCGTGCGCTCGAGCTGCCTTTGCCGTCTGAAACGGGGTCCAATGAGAGGCTAATCGCGTCGTGTCCTTTGCCGAAAACCACAAACTGCTCCAACGAAACAGACCTGCGCGCCGTGCCCGACGACGGACGCGCCCCTTGAGCCTCTAAAGCACCAACAGCGACACCGCCGACCGCGGATACAGACGCGACTGATTGACCGAGGCCAACAGCGCCTGCACAACGGCGACGAAGCCGACTCTGGAAGCAACCTGGCGCCCTGCGTAACACCATCGCCATCATGCCTCTCAACCTCTTTCGCATCCTGGGTACGTCTCAACTTGGATCGGCTGGGATAGGGAGCCTGGCAACAACTGCGCAAAAGGGCAAAGAGGAAGCCATGCGACTGACAAGCTTGGACATCATCAGGGGACTTCTCCCATCTCGCCTCCATCCTGATCCTTCTTCACAAGATGACGCAGCTCAATGTCAGTACCGGATGACCCCCTACACACCACAAGGACATTATCCAGGCTAACCGCTACCCCTCCAGAGCTGCGCCGGCATCTCATTCAAGTCGCAATGCCTATATCTCCTAGTATACGTCTCGAGATACCTCGGTACGTACCTGCCGATGGCCAGAGCTTCGTCGGGAGCTGGTCGCCAGCAACCCCCCTGTTTCCCACCCGTCGCTTGACTGACCTGTGGGTGCTGCCACAAACAGACCTCTTCATCACGACGAGCATCTACAACGTCATATTCAAGATCCTCTTCATCTCGGCACAGGGCTACATCGTCTACCTCATGACCAACGCCTACAAGCCGACCAACGACCCCAACGTCGACACCTTCCGGGTCCAGTACCTGCTCGGCGGCGCCGCCGTCATGGCCATCGTCTTCCCCTACTACTGGACCATCCGCGAGATGCTGTGGGCCTTCAGCATCTGGCTCGAGTCGGTCGCCATCCTGCCGCAGCTCTTCATGCTGCAACGCACCGGCGAGGCCGAGACCATCACGACCCACTACCTCTTCTCCCTCGGCCTCTACCGCGCCCTCTACATCCCCAACTGGCTCTGGCGCTACTTCACCGAGCCCGACCACAACGTCGACTACATCGCCATCATCGCCGGCATCATCCAGACCGTCCTGTACAGCGACTTCTTTTGGATATACTACCAGAAGGTCTGGAAGGGCCAGAAGTTCAAGCTGCCCGTCTAAAGGACGAGCGGAGAGCACCCCCAGACCTACCTTAGAGGAGGCCGAGGAGAAGGACGGGATGTGGGCGAATAGGCAAGGAAGTGGATTGGTGCCCGCCTCGAATATATTTCCCAAGATGCTCAACCTCGCGCCCATGCCAAACGAAGACGGACGCGAACCACCTCTTTAAGTGATCCGTTCGAGAGTCTGGGCGTATCTGCGGGAGATTCGTCCGGTCTAGGAAAAGTGGGAAATGGAAGGAGAATCATGCTATTCAACAAAGAAATGTCTGATTGGTACATTTATACCGGAAACACAGCTTTTCGCACAGTTTGTCTGCGGAACCGCCTCGAGGCTGTTTCACCAGGGAGCGCATTATCGGCGTTTTGAGAAGGGGTACGGATACTACAGCCGGTTTCTTTTCGTTGTTTTGTCGTTTCTTGGTCGGTCGAATATGTGCGCCGACGTCCTGGGAGGGAGGAGAGACGATGGGGGTCTTGAGCCTCTTGTTTCTTGTTTGGCTCGGATGGAGAAAACGGATGTTGCCTGAGGGCTGATTTTTATCACGAAGAACGCTCCTGGTCCGTGCCTTGGTCATTGTTTCTTTCTCTATTTCGCTTCAATTCTTGAACATACTACGATTTGAACTACAAAAAGCGTGTCTGGCTCTATATGTGCTTTTATTTCATATCACACCCTTCCAACTTAGTGTGTTTTTGTCGAGAGCAATAGATGGATGAAAGCGAATGAGAGGCCGAGGACGGTATAGCCACAGCAGCCGTGGTCAGATTTGTGGAGAGACGTAGGGATCGCGGAGGCGGACAGGCTCTCCCTCTCCCTCTCTCACACACACTCCTCTCTCTCGGATAACCTCGCCTATTGCAGTGGAGGGGAACAATCGCAGTGGCATGACTGCAGGTGTGTTAGATGGAGATCAATTCAACCTAAGTGGTATATGCTTCCGCTAACGTCACGACCGCTCTGCTAGCTATAATGCGCGTCACGTTTCATATGACCAGGTCGCACCAACGGCGGCCGTGCCATGCGAGTGCGGGGGCGACGGTGTCGACAGGATTGGCGCCAAACAAGGCGCATGAAAACCAGGGCTCTCCTAGGACACGGTAGTGTATATAGTTGAGGAAATTATATGGCTATGCGGTGCACGGCTCGCGCCGGGAGACCGGGGAGACAAATATGAGAGGAACTAAGGACGGCAAAGGATTTATAGCCTACAAAATGTGACACGGACAACTTCACACAAAGTACCACGTCAATGGGCAGGCTGCAATTCCCTCTCTCTTGCCCTATGCCATACAGCGACACCCGGTTGCCTGGGGCAGCGGGACTTCGGTGCTGGGTTACCCACCACCGATGGGGGCAGAATCCGCAGAAAGAAAACGGCGTTACACCACGTTTTACAGACACCCAGAGACTCAACGTCGGCCAGCATGGACGGCCTCTCTGTTCCTGCGGCACCAAATCATCAGGAAATCAGCTCTTCGAACAGGGCGGGAAGTGCTCGACTTGGCGAGCCCACATCAAGCCCGTTCGCACGCCGGCCCTTTGGTCTCCCAATGAGCATGCATCCCGGTCGAAGCTTTTCGTCCTTGGTCCACTGCCTTGGCTAGCGTCTGCATTGCGTGGGGAAGCCGGGCGCGGCTTTGCTATGATTTGAGTTTGGACGATACTTATCCTTTTTTGGGTTAAAAATTACCGCGCCAGGTTTATGTGATACAGGTCCGACGCCGTGGAGAGCGTGCTGCAGTTCAATGTGCGTCTTATAATCATCGTTTTAGGCGCCCATTGCGAACGAGAGGTAGGTACACTCGTGTTAAAACAGCCGCGCCATGCACGAAAAGCAAGATGGCTGGGACGATTTGTGACTGCTGGAGGATATGACAAAGGATGAACCTGCACAGCGAGCGTCAAGGACAGCAAGAGAAGTCGGCCATGCCCACCCCAGGGTTTCCTGCACGTCTCAAAGCGGTCAGACCATGTCCTCCACCAGCGTGCTCCCTCCCCACGCCACTTGGAGGCTGAAAAGGCACGGACACGAGCAGCCATGCAGTCCAAGAAAAGAAGGTGAGGACTTCGGACGACAGCCAGATGGATGGATCGATGTGGTGGGAGTGAAAAAAAAAACTGTGGACCGGAAATCGAGGCTCAAAAGTTGCCGTGTTTCCACTATTTGTAAATTCACGAATCACAGCGCAGGGAGCTGTCCCGATGTGGAGCTTTGTCCCAGTTGGGAATGCCGTCTCCCCCAACGTCAAGCGTCGCTGCTTCAGAACCTAGGGGCTGCAGGGGGCTGTCTGGGCCCGGGCCTTTTTGCAGGCACCGGGTTCCGAGGCCACGCGAGCTGTGGGTGGGCCCTCTGCAAGCGGTTGGTTCCATCCAGACAGCCCCTCGGTACAGCCCCTGCGGATGGCAGGGCCCGCATGGATCTTTCTGAGCTTGCCTAGACTGTCACTGCTCGCCAGACACGGTGACAGCACCTTTTTGTCGATTAGGTTTTGTTCCAGCAAAAATGGATCCCTCTTCACAGCCGTTCAGCCTTGCGTCTTCTTCTCCTCCTTTGCTCTCAAACTGGCTACCAACCTGTCAGCAGACGATGCGAGTGACAGCGAGCACCGACAGGCGGAAAGCGGGCAAAGCTGCCCATCGAGAACCTGGCTGCCGTTGTCGCTTCCCCTCGCGACCCGCCTTTCTGCAGCCTTGTCACGCCGGGTCATGCTCGTCTGTCGCCAGCTGCGCAAACTATGGAGCCCTGTACCCGCACGCCGCCAAGACCGCATCCCTTCACCCTCTTTGTCATGCGTTGTTGGTCGCCACGAGACAGACTTTGCGAATGCACTAACAGCGCCGGCCCCATGTCGGCGGCGTGTGTGTGCCGCTCACAGCAACCACGGTTCTCCGTACATAGGCAACCGCCTGACCCCTGCGAAGGGCAGCGGGATGCGATAGGCGAGACGGCTGTTCCTGGTCCTGAGCATGCACTGATTTGTCGTTGACGGGGCCGGGATCTGCGCTTCCTTTTGGCTGTCCCCCACTTGACTCCCTCTCTCTTCTCACATTCCGTCTCTCTCTGCCCGTGCCATACCGTCCAATTGGCTGGATTTCCCTGGTGTCTACCGTGTCTCCTCTTTCCATCTGCCCTATTACCCCCTGATCCCCTGTTTTTGCTATGCTCCGTTCTGTGTTTTTTGCCTATTCTCTTCTTTCGTGATGCTCCATCATCGACCGCTTTAACCAGGGGAAGATGATTGCACGCGTGTCTTCTCTGCTTCTTTGCTACTGTTTATCATAATACAGCTATTTCGACCCGGGTGTTTGATACCGCGTAAACATCGCTCGACATAACCCGGTTTCGTTCCCTTCATAGTATCGCTGCCGACTGCCCGCGAGGCGGGAAAATAAACGCCGCGATGGTGGCGAGGGAATCAGACGCGCTGTCGAAACGGTGTTTAATCATGCAGCTCGGCTTATACTCTCTCTTATTAATCCTGCCATTCGCGAGCGGCAGCATATTGGCGACACGGGACAACGGTGTCGCGAGGTTACAGCCAATATCGAGCAGGAACAGTGGCAGCAGTGGCGAGCTCCACGCGCTGGCCGTGGATGTGGTGGAGCGTTTGAGACGCTGGGCAGTCGGACCGGAGCCGGCAGCGGCACCATCAAGCCAGGAGCAAGAGGAGGAAAAGCAGAAGGTCGCGAGGGCGTTGGGGCTGGGTCACGAGAGGAGAGAGGCCTACCGACGGAGAGATGTGAAGGACGGACCGACGACGAGCAAACGGGAGAGCGAGAAGGAGGAGCACGAGGCCGCCGCAACGGCACCGGATCCGCTCATCACCCCAGGGCCCGCGTATCCGCCATGCCTGGCCGGCCGCAACGCGCTGGGCCGGCGCCAGAACAACGGCCAGATCCAGGCGCTGAGCGGGGAGATCCAGCGGCTGTCGCAGTCGTTCGACTCGGCCACGCAGGCGTCGCGGTCGGTATCGCAGGCGTCGCAACAGCTGTCGCAGGCGTCGCAGCAGCTGTCGCAGTCGGTCCAGCAGCTGGTGCAGTCGACGGCGCGCTTCCAGGCCGAGGCCCAGCAGGCGCGGGAGAGCGCCGGCCGCGCCGAGGATAACGCCCGCCAGGCCAGCGAGGCCGCCGGCCGCGCGTCGGCGTCGGCCTCGAGTGCCATATTGAGTGTGTCCAGCAGCGCCAGCTCCGCCATCTCGTCGGCCCTGGCCAGCGCCTCCAGCAGCGCGAACGCGGCTCTGGCCGAGGCCAGCCGCAACGCCGCCCGCATCCAGGACCAGGCTGCCAGCCAAGTGCAGGCGGCGCGGGCCGAGGCCACCCTCGCTCGGGTATGTGCGCCGTACTTTGCAGAACACGAGTGCCGTAATGCTAACAAGGCACCTGTTCCACACCAAAAGGCCGAGGCCAGTACCCAGGTTTCGCAGGCGCAGGGTGCGGCCGTGTCGGTCACGCAGGCAGCCCTCGCAGTAGTGGGCACCTTCATCGGATCGTCGCTCCTCAGCATAGCGGTCTTCTATCTCATCCTGCGCTGCCGCGGCAAGAACCGCGACGGCAAGAAAGTAGGCGGCGTCAGGCGTAAAATCTCGGCGCCGACGCAGTTCCGCAAGACTGAGAGCGGCCTGGGCGCCGCGTACGCCAGCACCGACAACCTCATACGGCAGCAGAGCAACACCATAGGCCCTGCCGGCCCCGCCCCCATGGGTATGGCGGCGCCGGCATACAACGCCAACAGCTACCCCCGCGACGTCAAGCCGCCGATGCCGTCAGCAACGACTAGAAGCAGCAGCACAAACGTAGTGACGCAGTACGTGGACGCCGCCGGCAAGTACCCGGCCAACCGAAGCAGCAGCGTCTACGACACACCGACTACCGCGGTCAACAAGCCACCGCCGGCCGCCAAGTTCTCCATATTCCCCAAGACCTCGGTCGGCTCGCCCGGGCCCGGCAGCCCCAGCTTCCCGGCCGACAGGAGGAACAGCAAAACCGTGTCGAGGCCGCCCAGCCTGCAGCAGTGGCTCAAGGCTGGCGCCGTCAGCCCGTTTGCCGCTGCGCACCCTGCGCCCAAGAGCCCGCTGGCGGCTGGGCCTTCTGCCGAGGCAGCGGCTGCTTCCCGGCCCGCGGGCGGCGACACGTGGCCCCTCAGCGGAAACAGCATCAAGAGGCCGGCTGTCGGGCGGCTCCCCAAGCCCGCCGGCGGCAGCGGGCCGATGATGCAGCCGAGGACCAAGCTTCCTTTCCGGGAGGATTGAGAGGCGTGTCAGTCCCTTTATTACCACCAATCTACCCACCTTTTTTCTCTCACTCTTTTATGATCATTTTATGTTGTTTGTAATATGTGTTGGCCCTCCCCAGCCGTGTATAATTAGGCAAAGTTGCGGGCCGACTTCTTATCTCTTCGTGCATCGTCCTCCTCACGTTTTTTTATTCGAGCGCAGGAGTCGGGGTGCTACAGGTCTCGCTTTTATGATATCCCGGACCAGAGACACAATAAAACGGTCCAAGCGTTGTTTTTCCTATTTGCTGTTTCCATTCCAAGTCGCTCTTGGTGATCTTGTTGGTTGATTGGTGCTAGCCAAACTTGAGCGCCTCCGAGATATCGCCACGCGTCAGAGCGTCGCCGAGCGTCAACGACATGCCCGGCAAATAAAGCGCAAATGCAACGGTAAAAAAAAAGGATAGAAAAAACAAAAAGCTCACTGTCGCTTCGGGGCGACAGCTACGAAACATCCCATAAGGGAGGTTTCTCCGAGTCGGCTGGAAAATCCGACGTTAACCCCAACCGGGGCTCGAACCCTGGACCCAAGCGGCTATTGCAACGGAGTACAGGTAGGATCCCGGTGTCGACTCGACCCATCCTCATAACCGCTACACCAACTTGGCCTCCATGGTGTTCGATGCCTACAAACAGCATGTGCACTGGTTATGAGGTCTGGGGCGGAGATGCGGCAAGTGCGCCCCATTGACTGCGGGTGAACCTGCCCGGTCCTCATTGTGTTGCGCCTTCGTTCCTATGCGCCTCCCGCCCGCGCAAACGAAGCCAATCGAAATCGAGTGCATATGTAAAACACACTGGCGATCCAAATTGATGCATGAGGGGCTACCTGGTACGTACAACTGCACTACCCAACAAACGCATCCCACGGCGTCCCAAGCACCTTACTACCCGCCCCATCCAACCCGACGCCCTCCCCCCTCAACAGCGCCCTCTTCTCGCGCAGCGTCGTGGCGTCCTCACCGTCGCGGCGCGCCACTTTCCCTTTGAACCCGCCGAGCGCGCCGCCGGCCGCGACAACGCGGTGGCATGGCACGAGGGGCGCGAACGGGTTTCGGCGCAGGGCGTTGCCGACGGCGCGCGGCGACGATGCCATATGCGCGGCCATTGCGCCGTAGGTCGAGACGCGGCCGCGCGGGATCTGCACCAGGAGCCGCCACACGCGCTTGTCGAAGGCGGTGGCGCGCGGGTGGGAGGCGATGAGCGTGAGGGCTTGGTGTTGCTGCTGCGGGGTGTGGCAGCCTGTGTTGCTGTTGTGGATGGTTGCTGCCTGGGAGTCCGGGAGGGGATTGGTGTAGGTGGTTTCTGCAGCGCTGCTGGGCCTCGGGATGGCGGTGGATTCGTTGTCTTGATGTGGGACTATCACGACGGTGGTGGCTTTGGCGGTCTCTGTCTTGGTCGGGTACAGAATCACCTTGGTGACCCTGGCGCTTCGTTTCTTCTCGGCCGTCTCCGGACCGACACCGACGTCACGCTTGCGTTTGATACCGATGGCGGACATGATGAACAGGGGCCACTGTGATTTCGTGCAGAGTAAATGTGTTTCCAAGCAGAAAACGGGCGCGGACTTTGGTGGGGTGAATCCGAATTGACGAAATACTTATAGAAGAGCCAGATGTATGATGGGTACCTATCCAGGTAGATAAGGGAGGTAGTTCCAAGGTTGGAATAAGATGACGAAAGGGCCTGAGATGGATGCGCGCCGCGCACGCCACCCTCGGAGACCGACGTCATTCTCCGACGCGGAGTCACATGATAAGAGCGCCATGCCGGTCTGAAGCGTCCGCGAAAAAGTGGGCGCCAGCCAATCAAAAAAGGCTCGATTCAATATGCCCCTCTGCAAAGAAAGTGCTGGTTTTTGCCCCTCGCCAGGACTCGATCCTTTTTCGTAACCGCAAGCAACGGTCCAAACAAGCACAATGGCCGACGACGAGGAAATCTCAGTCTACGACGAGGTGGAGATCGAGGACATGACGTTCGACGACACGCTGCAGATCTACCACTACCCGTGCCCCTGCGGCGACAAGTTTGAGATTGCGCTGGCCGACCTGCGCGACAGCTCGACTGACATCGCCGTCTGTCCCAGCTGCAGCCTGATGATCCGGGTTATTTACGAAGTCGTGCGTCTCTCTCAATCGGTTCCGCGTGGAGTGAAAGAGCCAACTCAGTTCTGACTTTTTTTTTTTTCCCTCTTCCCACAGGACAACCTCCCGAAGCCCGAGGAGCCCCAGGAATCTGAACCTCCAGTGCCGGTCCCCATCGCCGCCTGATGAATATGCGGGTTGGAAAGCAAGCGCAGCTTCTTAGCCAGCCTCTCCGTGTCTCGAGCCCCGCCACAAGGTTCGCGATTCAGGAGGTGATCCCTTCCGGCGCGTGCTGGAAGGCACTGGGAACCCTGGTGATCTGGCTTGTGCGCCGTTGAATGGAACGATGGGTGGCGCATTGCGGACGCCTGGGCCTATCTCGTTGCTGGTCCATGATGGGTGGCCGCGGCCGGTGACGGAATCCAGAGACCACTGCTGTCGGGTGGTTGTGTCACCGACCCCTTGCCGTATCACGAGAGGGAACGAGCGAGCAGTGGGAGGCGTCCCCGGCAATGGAGAACCAGAGGATCCGTGGCTGCACCAAACGCGGTCTCCGAAGGCTTCACTTTGTTCGCGGGTATCAAGAGAGACGGAGGAGCACAGTCTCGCGGAAGACCTAGGGTCACCATTATTAAAACTGTGAGGGGAAATGGCAGAAGACGATAGTCTACCAAGGAATGCAACAGACAGCCAGGTTCCATGTCACCCCTGATTAATGGCGGACGTCGTTTTGTCCGCCCTCGTTGCCTGTCCCGTATCCCCTACCAACTCGAAAAAAAGATAGCTGCTCATGTTTTCCACCACGACAACGGCGCATCCATCGCCGGATTTACATGGCGAGAAGCCCCAGGCCGCACGCAACAGCCACGCCTAG
Organism: Magnaporthiopsis incrustans; assembly: GCA_003049425.1. Lineage (NCBI taxonomy): Eukaryota > Fungi > Ascomycota > Sordariomycetes > Magnaporthales > Magnaporthaceae > Magnaporthiopsis > Magnaporthiopsis incrustans. Next base: position 250,970 of record PYSR01000024.1, read on the forward strand.
GACGGAGCCGCCGTCGCGCGGCCCCTGCTCGGCCCCGGCGGTGCTGACGGGCTGGGGAATGGCGTGTGCACTGGTTTCGGTGGCTATAGGTAGGTACGCCGACCATGGTTGTGTTTTCCATGTCAGAAGTGTTGACGCGGAACTCGAGGGTAGTTGATGGACAGGAGAAGGAAGAAAACTCACGCTCAGCAGCTGCCCCAGGCTCCTCGTCGGTGGGCAAAGGCATCACGACGGTCGTCTGGATTCCCTGCGTGAGCACGAGGGTGGTGGACGCGGGCGCCAGCTCGTGCATCATGACCGCTCCTTGCATGGCCTCGGCCGCCGCCGGCGGGGCGGCGAGGAGGACGGCTGTGAGGAGGAGAGCGGGACGGGAGAGCATTTTTGCGTGGGTTGCTGCCGTCTTCCTTGGCTGCTTTCTCGTAAGGCGTGGGCTTGTCACGCTTTTATGCTGCAGGCGTGAATTCGATGTCTTGCCGAATTGCAATCTGGCAACCGAGTGAGCAGGGATGCGGCGTAGAGATGAGGGAGCTTGATACAAAAAAAAACGAGATGATGATGATGGTCGTGAAGAAGAGAGGAGGAAAAGGGGAGCAAGAGGTCCGTGGAGCTCGACGAGAGGAAGACATTTCTCACGTCCAATAAGTACCTGGTTCGGAGGCAAAGGCCGCCTGTGTTCAAGTGCACCCATCGCAAGCAAGAAAGGGGATGGCATTATACAACGAACATCCCGAGGGGCTGGGGAGGCCGTATCACTCGGTGGGATGTGACGAAAGGACAGCTGGCGCCATGCAAACCCGCCAAAAGGAGCCTGCGGCCCTCACTTCCCGCGACGTACGTTACTCCTGTGTGCCGAGGACACATCAATGACAGCCTCAGGGGCAGGCCCTTACCGCAGCCAGGGTGAGGAGAAGCCGGTCGACTACGTACCAGACCACAAGCGTGACACCGTCTGCGCCCGCCAGGCGACACGCGTCAGTGTGGCAAGCACAGCGAAACGCTCGCCTCTCTTCCAGCAGCCAGATATTTGCCATAGTTATACCTAGGTATGTAGCTTCTTCAAGATGGAGATCCTGAAATAGCGCGCTTTGTCTAACTTGAGGCGTGGCACGTAACGCAGGGGCGAGAGGGCCACCAGGATGATCAAGGGGCTTTATTGCCCTCCCACGACCGCTCAAAAGACTCGAGTGCGACCACCATGGAGATGTAGTAATTACGAAAAACAGCAGAGTTGTTGCATCATGTTTTCCCCAGTGTCACTCCTTTCCCCCCCCCTGGCCAGCGCTGCCTGTCGTACCCATGGGATGACAGTACGACACGGGAAGGAAGGGGGCAACATGAAGAAAAAAGGGGGCCGGCGACTGACTGCCCCTATTGCTGTCAAGCTGTGCGCGTCAAAAAAAAATCACTGCTACATCGTTTCTTTTCCTAACTGACAGGGCAGAAATCTCTCTAGGAAGCAGAAAATTTCACTCGGAAAAGTGAACAGGGGAACTGACCAGAGACATGCACTGGACTGGAGGATAGGACAATCAGGCCGGATGAGCTCCCTTGTCATCTCCTCTCGTGTCTCCCAAATTCCGACACAAATCTCCACGCAACTTTCATGTCCGAGCCGCCGTCCTATTTACCCACATATGCTGAATTTTCCGTATTCCCAATATCCCACTTGAAACAAACCCTTACATCATCACAATATCATGCCTCCACATTCTCAAAGAAGAAAGTCGGCTGGCCGGGAACGGCCCCATCGGCGGCCTGGGCTGTGACGTCCACCTCCTTGCCGCCATCCGACAGCAGCTTGCCCTTCTTGCTGCCCTCGGTCACGGCGACGACGTCGACGCTCACGCAGCCAGCGGTCCGCTTCAGCCCGGGAACCATGGCCAGCAGCGTCGTCTGCTCATCAAAGGCCAGCTTGCGCTCCAGCACCGCCGAGGCGTCCTCGCCGGCCTGCAGCCGCCTCTTGAGGGCCTGCACGAAGGGCATCGCCTTCTTCATCTCCCCCATCTTGCCGATACGCGCCGAGAGCTCCTTCTCGTCGCGAACACGGCCCTCGGAGCTGTCCCACGACTCCTTGACTAGGTCAATGTATTTTTGCTGCCACGCCGGGAAAGCCTCCGCCGTGAAGATGGTCAGCTTCTTGGGCCGCTTCGGGTCAAACGAGACCTCCTTGCCCTTAGCCTTCTTCTTCAGTTGTGCCGACTCGGCCGAGTTGACGTTTGACGACGTCACCTTGACGTACTCGCGCGCCGCTGTCAGTGCCGGGTCTGCAGCTGGCACCTCGGGCCAAAGCGCCTTCTGGATCGTCTCCTTCTTTCCCAGGACCTCGAGCCAGATGTACTCGGCCCAGTGCGGTGCGATGGGCAGCAGCACCAGCGCCTGCAGCTCCACGTAGCGCAGCACCACGTCGCGGTGCAGCTTGATGCCCGCCGCTGTGCAAGCCTCACGGTAGAAGCTGATGGCGCTCGAGAAGTTGTACCAGCCCGACTGCAGCGCGAGCTTGTAGGCCGTGTCGCCGTAGTGCTTCTCGGCTTCGCGCACCAGCACGTTCAGCTCGTTCCTGAACAGGGCGTCCTGGAATGAGTTGAGCTCGCCCGTCCGCAGATCCCCGATGTTCTTAATCGTATCCTCGATCCACTCGCGCGCAGTGAACAAGCGAAGAATGCTGTTGTCTGCAACGTCCTCGTCGAAGTTGGCGTCGTTCACACCGTCGCCCGAGTCGGCAATCGCCATCCTCAGAGCGTCCGCACCAAACTTCTTGGTAGCCTCGTCCAGCGTCATAAAGTTGCCCGTCGACTTGCTCATCTTCTCTCCATTCATCATCAGGTGGCCGTTGACACGGAACGACTTGGGCCAGTACTCGGGTGGGAACAGGGCGATGTGGCAGTAAATGGCGAAGGTCAGGTGGTTTGGGATAAGGTCCTGAGGATGCCGCGTTAGTCAAGATCCATCATGCCGCAAGATACATGGCCTTCTTCCTACCTTGCCTGATACCCTAAGATCCAGCGGGTATGTGTACTGGAACTCCCTGCGCATAGCCTCCAGGGTTTCCTTGGGGATCTTGCAAGCCTCAAGGAGCTTATCATCCATCTCGCGCTGGCAGAAGATGTAGTCCCAGACCTCGTCCAGAAGCTGCTCCGGCTCAATGTTGGCCGAGCCCTTCACGCGGCCGAATAGATCCTTGTGCAGGAACGGCACCTGGGTGTAGTAGGCCATGTAGACGGTCGAGTCACTCAGAGACTCGACCAGGAACTTGGGATCCCACGGCAGCTTGGAGCCCAGCCCATACGTCCTCGCGCATGCCCACTGATTCAGCCAGTTCAAGGAGCCCTTGAACGCATGCTGTGTCTCCGAGTTGTACGTATCCAGCCCCTTGCCGTCGACGTTGGCCACGAAGTCCAGCGCCTGCTTGCGCCACGACTCCTCACCGTAGTCCATGTACCACTGGTCGAGGTTGGCAACAATACACTCGTCTCCGGACCGCGACACGACCTTGTTCTCCGGCTCAGCGTACGCGAATGCCAGACCGTCGTTGATAAGGCTTTGCCTAACCTTGGGCTTGGCCGCCTCGACCTTCTCGCCAGCGAATTCTCCGACCTTCATCGTGCCCTGGTAGTACCCTTCCTTGTACGCCAGTTCCTTAGCCTCGGTCAGCGGCTTCACGTCCTTTGGCGACGCAATCTTGAGCTTCTCGACCAGGAACTTGGCACAGAGATCGCCGTAAGATGGAGTGTCGATAATCGGGATGATATCAAGCTCGGCCCACTCCTTCTTGATGCCGTAGTAATCGGCCTTCTTGGCAAGCTCCATGACGGTCGCGTAATCGTCGGGCGAGTCACTGGGCACCGAGGTGACAACGCCTGTGCCTTTGGTTTCCTTGACGGTCTCCATTGGCAGGATTCGGACCTGCTTGTGGACAGACAGGGGAGCGTTCACCAGGGTCCCGACGATATCCGAGCCAACAAGCTCGGCAACCTTCTCCGGGACGGTCATGTCCTTGTCCAGGAGGCTCTGGAAGGCCATGTTCTTGGCGGACCGCTCGGTGATGACGTAGTACTGGTTCTCCGCGGCCTTGAACACGCCGTACTTCAGCTTGGGGCCGACAAAACAGCACGTCTGTCCGTACATGGTCTCGGGCCTCAGAGTTGCGGGGACCAGGAACACCTCGGCACCACTGGGGAGCTTGCCCTCAATAGCGGCGGCGGCCTGGGGCGCCCATTCTAGCACTTTAAGCTTCAGAGCAGTGTACTCCTGCGGGCCAACGCCCTCGCCCTCTCCACGGTCGTGGTCCATGCAAGGCTGCCCGTCCTTGACTGAGTAGATGGTGTAACGCTTGCCAAACTTGATCTTGTTGGCCTCCCTCAACCTGTTCATAGTCCAGCGCACAAACGTGTCGTAGTAAGGGTTGGCGTCGGTCGTGACGAACTGCCGCCTCCAGTCGATCCTGGCGCCCGTGGCCTTGAGGTGGGCCTCGCACAGGGGCGGGAAGTAGTCGAGCCAATACTGGCTGTCGGCGAAACGGTGGATCTCCTGCTTTGGGATGCCGATGCTCTCCATGATCTGGAACTGGTACTTCTTCTTGACCGTCTTGGCGTTGGCCTTGCCCTTGGTCGCGGTGAATTTAGTCAAGTCCTCGCGCTTGCCGGCGGCGGGCTTGACCTCGGGGGCGGGCGCCTCCTCCTCTTCCTTGTAGCGCTCAAACTCCTGGCCGAAGAGCTTGACCTCCTCAGCCAGCTTGTCGGCGCAGGCCTTGATGGGTAGACCCGTGCAGTGGTAGCCCTGGGGCCAGAAAGTCTGCTTGCCCCGCATGCGATTGTAGCCAATCTGGAATTCGACCTTGCTCATGGTGAAGTAGTGTCCCAGGTGCAGCACGCCGTTCATGTAGGGAAATGCGATGGTGCCATAGAATTTGGGGAACTTGGCGCGCAGATCGGCGGGAGATATCGAGTCCAGAGGGTAGTCGGCGATCGAGGGTGCGTTGAAGTTGAATATTCCGTCTTCTTCCCACTTCATTTGGTATTTCTTCTCGATCGCAACCAGGGCGGATCGTTTTTCGGTCTGCAAGCAGGCGAGATCAGCCTTGGCCAGTTACAAAGTGAAATCGCACACGGAAGCCTTGGACTCACGCCTTTCAGCTCCTTCATCTTGGAGACCTGGAGTCCCTCCACGGCGGGAAGGGGAGTTGTCGCCGCCATGGCGCCGTTTTTCTTGTTGAGCCTGCTTCGATGTTTGCTTGTTCTTCTCAAGCGTGGAGGAGAGGGAACGTCTGTGGGAGTCGAGGTCAGGATTTGCCTCTTCTGGGGAGATTTTTAGCCAGTTGCAAGACCCTCTCTGCCACAGCTTGACTCACGAAGACTTCGGTATGACACGGCTACAGCAACAATTTTGGAGGGGCAACACCCAAATCGCGGGGTGCTGCCAATTGACAGGGGTCCGCATGGACGAAGCTCCGGATACCGATTAGCGCGGGGCTCCCAGCCACAGTTGCGATTGAGTAGAGGTGGCGCCAGCGCCTCATGTCTCTTTTTCTCGTCCTCGCCTCATTCCTGCTTGATATCAGGCCTTGTACGTCGTCAAGCCCTACCGAGACCCCGGGCAAAACTGGTATTGGGCCGGAATCCGTGTGCGCGCGCGACCTCCCACCGCAATGTTCGCCGCTACCCTCAGGCGACTAGCAGCTGCGACAAAGCCGCTGGCCGCGTCGGCTGCCCCAAAGAGCACCAGTCCCCTGAAAAAGATATGGCCGCCAGATTACGCCAAGCTCTCCCCCCAGGCCAAACTCAAGTTCGAGAAGAAGTACAAGCGGAGGGTCCTTCTACGCTCTGCTCGGCCGGGGTGGAATAAGATTATAAGGCTCACCCAGCTGTTCAGCATCACCTGTGAGTCTTGCCCTTTGCTTCGCCGCCCTACACACAAAGCCTGCTTTGAAGGGGGGCAGGCATGGAAACGTGTGGAAATTTGGATTGTCATCGAACCAGGCGCAAACCCCCTTGGGACGATGAGGAGTCCGATCACCATAAGAGGATTTCGTAGCCAAAGCACCAGTGTCTTCGGTACTTTTCGCATTTCTTTCCTGATCCCGGCATGCCATCGGGCATACATGGCTCTGACAATGCATGTGCCCGCAGCTATCACCATTTACGGCGTTCTCTTTATGAGCTGGGACCCCCCAGAAAGTAATCCTTTCCTGAACGTAAGTTATGGACGCATATCTACCATTGGAGTTACCAATAGAGGCTCTAACCGTGAGACCATCTATAGATCCGGAAGTCATTTTGGGAAACGTTCGGCAGCACATTCAACGAGCCAGCGGAGCAGGGTGGCTCGCCCATGACCCGCGAACGCCCAATCCGCTCGAATCCTCGTCCCAACTAGCCGGGGCCTTTTCCGCCGCCGCTGCTGACTGATGGCGCGGCTTTGTGTACGCTAATTAATTATCATTGCATCGACATGGAGTTTGGGCGTCTAGTTGCATACCTATACAGGGTTGTCTAAAAAGATAGTCTCCCTGGGCTGTCTATACACAGCCACAAGATCTTATCGGCCACGCAGATCTTCTGTATCTCTCCTCTCATATAACTTGTATCTCCTGGACAAGGGGCTGGGCTAGGCTGTGCAGCCTGCCCCTGTATGTATGATCCTCTCTCGAACAGTCTCGATGGTCTGGGCTTGGACGAGAGGCACTGCCATCTTCTCTATCACACGCGATCTCGTGGAATCGGTTCATTGGGAAGGGCGGATAAAAGTCAAATACCACCAGCGTCGGCCCGGCGGCTCTGCTGCTCCTTTCGCGTGATCACCTGCCGTGCCAGACAGCCATGCCCAGCCCAGCCCCGAGGCCGCCGCCCCTGCCCTCGTTGACGGGCCGCTTGGCGACGGTGCCTTGCGCGCGGACGCCGGCGACGATGCGGTCGAGGCTGGTCTCAACGACGACGCCACCGACGATCATCTCGCCCAGGGTGGCGTGCAACGTCTCGAAGTTGAAGATGAGGTCGAGCTCGCACACGTTCTCAAACAGCTTGTCGAGGGCCTCGACGTAGACCTGGATCAGATCGATAAGGGCCAGCGGGGACTCGGTGGTGGTCGAGATGACGATAAAGAAGAGGGTCGCGTAGTGGCGGTACGTCACCAGCGACGGCGCGTCGCCCTGCTGCTGCTGATCGGGCGAGGCGCCGGCCGACGCGGCCAGCAGCGGCGGCAGGGGGAGGAAGTTGCACGAACCGGATGGCCGGTTCGAGACCAGGGTGAAGATCTCGCTGATCAGGCGCTGCTGCATGCTCGTGTCCTGGCGCAGGAGGTCCTTGCGTCAGCGGTGGGGGCGGCGGGCTTGCTCGAATCTGGGCGGCGCGGGTCTTACCAGCTGCGTGTAGAACTTGGTCAGCCGAGGCTGGCCCTGGCCGTTGAAGACCAGGAACGCGTTTATCATCTTGCTCTTCACCTGTTGTTATTTTGCTGGTGGTCGCGTCAAGTGTCGACGTCAAGGACAGGAAGCCGGGTGGTCCCTTTCAGTGGTGGGGTTGTCCCGCATGCGGGCTAAATAGTGGGGCCTGCCACCCGAGCTCCAGCTGGCTGAGGCGCTACGTCAGTAGCTTGAGGGGTGGCATTAGCGCTAGAGCTCCAGCAACAAGCGAATCAGCCTTCTTCTCCGCATCTCTGCCGTACCTCTCAACCTCAGAGCTCCTCTTCTCGCCTGCCTCGCCCGATTCCCAATTGATCTTGGTTTGATCCATTGCTTCAATTGGTATCGAGTAACCCTCCGCCATTCCTCATTGATCAACCGATTCGCTCGGATACGGCGGCCCGCTGCTACTTTTTTATCGCCTCGTTCGCCGGATTCGAGCTCGACTGCACCCGTCGCCTTTGCGCTCGTACAAAATGTTCGGCCCAAGCAACGCCATCGTTCGCGCGGCGGCCCGCCGTGGTCTTCTTACCAGAATCCCGACCACGACGTTGCGACCGGCGAGCAACGCCGCGAGGACGGCCACTGCCGCCGCCAGGGCCAGCTCCCCCGCCGCGAGTGCCACGGCCGGCGCGCATGCTAGATGGATGGGCACCAGCTCGAGACGGAGCCAGGGCCTGTCGCCAGAGTCGGAGAACCCGATCCCGCCAAAGATATCGGACGAAGACGTCAAGGCCGTCCCGGTCATGACAGCCGCACCTCTAGAGGATGCCGAGTACCACGAGCTCGCCGATGAGTACCTTGAAAATATACTGGCAAAGTTCGAGGAGCTGCAGGACCAGAGGCCCGAGGTGGATGTTGAGTTCTCGGTAAGGCTGGATCTTCTTTTCGTCGTCTTCTTTTCTCTCTTTCGGACGCCTTTGCTAAGTTTCATCCGGAGAAAAAGGCGGGCGTCTTGACCCTCACATTCCCGCCCAACGGCACATACGTGATCAACAAGCAGCCGCCCAACAAGCAGATCTGGCTCTCTTCGCCCACCACGGGCCCCAAGCGATACGACTGGGTCGTCATCGGCGACGGCCAGGGCGAGAAGGAGGGCACAGCCTCGGGCGACTGGGTCTACCTAAGGGACGGCTCGTCGCTGAGCGAGCTGATCCGCGAGGAGCTCGACGTGGACGTCACCGCTGCTTAGGAGCTCTTCAATGACAGATCGCGCTCGATCTTCTCCCTATCGGCGGGCCGCTACACTAAGCAGTGATCGAAAAGCGTTGCTTTTGGGTGTCTTGCATTCTCTCTTCGACTTTTGCAAAGCATTGTGTGTTTATATCGGTTGGCAAAAAGGGAGGGTGAGTCTCGGGCAGGAGCGTTGGCCCCTGCGCCCTCCCGTTTGTTGTGGTCTCTACGAGCTAAACGTTTCGGAGCTTGAGAGGAGTTCACCTAGGCTGGTGAGTAAAGCAGCCAGACGGGAAGAAATTCCCAAAGAGAAGGCTGGAATATGCTCTCTTATGCTTCAGACTACAAACAAGGAGGAGACTCTGAGAGAAGGGTCGTCACCTCATTCACGTGGACTTGATCGTCACGGCAGGGATTTTTCTACCTACTCTGAGTCTCTATAGGTTCTCTACTAGCAATCATTTGCGAGGAAATGGTCCTGCCTGTGGTGCCAGACTCGAAACGCGAGCCACTAGTGAGAGAATACAGACCGCACTCTTCCATCGGGCCGACCCGCTCGGAGACCAACAGCTGGCCTCCAAAATCACCCGCCTTATCGGGTATTTTGAGCTCCCGCGAGATCCTGCGAGTGCTGAAGCTTGGGGTGGCGCTGCCCAGCAGTTCCTGCTTCTTGGCTCAGAACCCCGCATGTGATCATGCATCCGCGCGAAGATATCACGCCCGACGCCCTCCTTCGGCCCGCATAGATGCCCTGCTTGCTTGTTCCCGCTTCCAAACATCACGGCGGGCTGCTACCCGTTGTACAAGAAGTCGCGAAGGGGAGAGCTTTTGTATATAAAAAGGAGATACGGGTAGCAAAGTGGTGCCGAATGTCCGTCACTGGATTATTGGCTGGTTCCTGGGCGAAACGTGTCGATCTCTACCACTTACATACTTGTGCAGGGAGAGCGACAGGAGAACATCTTGCCTGCCGAGACTCCAGCGCTCACAATTCGCAAGCGACAAGGATTATGACGAGATTCGTATAAATATCGGTTCACCGGTCCAATGGCCGGTGCACCTGCGCCGCCTCTCTGCTCGTGGCAGAATGGCGATTGGCTCTTGGCGTGTTATCCTTCTGCCATCCTTTCCTGCGCTCCACGGAATAATTGCCCTGTCGCGTGGGGGTTCCAGTATCGTGTCATTACCTCGTGTTGAGTCTAAAGCCAGGTTTCGTATAGGACCCGCTGAGCGTGAATATCTTTACACTCCCTCCATCGATCCAACTAGATTCGAGATTCCTTACGCCGAGACCCTTTTCCCGAGGGGTGGGGGCCCGACCGCTGATTAGGGGTTTGGTTTCTCTCATGCTTGCCGGTTCAAGCCGGCTGCTGGCAGCTTCTGCATGGATCTTCTGCGAGGATGGATGATGAAATGTGAATTCACAGGACTGGGTTAAAGACCAGAGGCACGTACGCAGAAATCGATGGCGCCGAAGAGTCGGGCAGAGAAGGTCGTCGAAAACGCCAGATGCCACCACCTAAAGCCAGAGCCAATCAATCAACTCCGCAGTTCTCGTCTCATTCTCCACATCCGGGTCATCTATGAAAACGCTGCCATGGTCACCAGCAGACACGTCAAAAAAATAAAGACAACAAAGGACGATCCGGCCTCTACTCAGAACGTGTAGAATCAAAACGGCTAGCAACGGGTCATGCAAAGAACCCCCCTGCACCTGCTCGGCCGAGCGGCATCAACAAGACAGGCACATTGGCTCTTCCTCCCCGCGGTCAGCACCACTCGCAGGAGCGCCCATCCCACCCTTTACAGCACGCCATACCGCTGGCTATCCACCTCCTCATCAGACCCCGCAAGCACGCCACCACCAGCAGGGCAGCAGGGAGACAGCAGCAACATGACAGCTGAGGACACCACCACCACAGCCAAGCTGCCAGCCCTGCCGGAGCCCGGCAGCAGCAAAGACGACGGCTCCACGACGCAGCAGCTGGACCTCAGCAGCGGCCAAGGCAGCGTGACGCTAGACCACCTGGGCCCCATGGTGGTGAACCGGGACGGCACCATGTCGCGCATCGCGAACTGGGGCGAGATGAGCGACATCGAGCGGGAAAACACCCTGCGCGTCCTCGGCAGGCGCAACCAGCTCCGCCTCGGGGACCTGCGCGCCGCAAAGGCCAAGGACGGCGCCGAGGCTGAGGGGGCGGGAGCTGGAGGTGAGACGAAAGCCGCCTAGACGGGGTGACTGCCTAGCGCCCATCCTTGAGTGCCCACCCAGTATATGTTTTCTTTGTAAATAGAGCCAAGGTAACATAAATCTCATCCCCGTTTCCGGCCAGCTTGTGATCGGATATCCAACGAGCATCTAAAAAAACGGGCATGTGGCGCCAAATCGTGCCCATGCCCTGTTGACTGTCCATCAGAGGGCATCCCGGTACGACCGTCCCTACGGCTTCTCGTTTGTAATACCTAGCAAGCATCCCAGGCACTTCCCAAAGCGCTATGTGCCAATATTCATCGTTTATACAATATTGAGGGTATCAAATACAAACCAGGCCACCGCACCGCACCTGCCGCCCTTCCCAATGATATACGTATAAATATACGCTCCAGATCTTCCAAATAGACGAAAACGTCTCGACGCTCTTCTTTACTTCGTAGCCCGAATGCACACATCCACCACAGACCAAATCGCCGTGCAGCATCGCACATCGACGCGGCCATGCTTGTACGCCGTGTCCCTGCCGCGCTTCGGCAGGCAGAGAATGAAAATGCATACAGCCATTCTTCCGCCCGGGAGCAGTAAGTGATGCTGCGAAAAACAATGGAAAATCTTCTGCCTCCGGCCCGAGCCCCGGCCTCTGCTCTCGAGGCCTCCAAACGCCTGATATCATATGTACCAAGACACAGTAAATAAGAATTCAAATAGCCGAGCCTTATCATGCATGCTGGAGATGACGAGAGAAGATGGAGAACATTAGACCAAGAAAGATGACCGAATCGGGCGAAGAAAACGGTTCAGCAACATAGCCATCGTCAGCCCGTCATCTCGCCGCCCTCGTGCTCCTCCGGAGAGGCGGGAGCGGGCTTCTTGACAGCGTCCTTGGCCCCGTTGCCCTTGAGGCCGGCCTTGTGCTTTGCGCTAAAGTCTTTCCAGAGCTTCGCGATATCGTCGTTGCCGTCGTTCTTCTCCATGATGAGGTTCTTGAGCCACTTGTTCTCCGTCTCGAGCTGGGAGATGCGGCTCTCGAGCGTCGCCACCTTGTCATTCATTTCCTTGGCGCTCTTCTCGAGAGCCTGCTCGCGCTGCTTCTTCTTGATGCGGAACCGTGCGCTCGCTGCCGTGTTGCGCCTGCGCTTGTCTTCTTCCGCCGCTAGCCGCGACGCGTCCTCAAAGCTCATCGGGCGGTTGGGGCTAACGGATGACTCGGGCGACGAGACCTTGGCGGCAGCAGCAGCAGCAGCCCTCTGGCGTGGCGCTGGTGTGTAGCCATTTTGCTGTTGCGGACGGTGGGCTTGTGTTGGAGGTACGGGGTACATGGACTGTGTGCCTTGTTGGAGAGGCTGGAGGCCGTTTATGTTCTCCGGGTATGTTTGTAGCGTCGGCGATGTGTAAGCCGCGCCAAAGTCTGGGAAGTTGAAGTCGCCTGCAGACATTGTTCCATGTCAGCGGGGGCTGTTGGCGTCTCATAGGCTAGACATCTGGGGACAAGGCACGAGAAGATGGTGAAGCTAGAAATGGGACACCGGGCGGATGGAAGATCAGGTATGCCAAGGGGGAAAGCAAAGATACAAAGTTCAGGGTGGAACAAAAGACAACGGACGAAAAACAGGAATGGAACAGGCAAATAACTCGACGACGACAGGAACATCAAAGCGTGGGTGCAGATATTCCGTGCAGGGGCGAGTCGTAGTGGAGGTAGCCATCAACAGAGACTGAACTGCAGTCGGCAATGGACCCATCGCACAGCAATCGCGTCCGATTGCTGGCGGTACGTATTCCGCAGCGGCCTGGCCTCGCCTCCTTGGCGTTGCTTCGGGCTGGGCTCTCCGGTCACGAGGGATTGCGCGATCGAGTTGCACCATCGAGACCTCAAATGACTGGTATTTGTCGGACCAATGAGAGGCGGACGTGAATAAAGGACCCCCACAGAGTATCCATAATGCTCCCCCTCCCTCTGCCTGCTGCACAATCCTGGCGGAAAACCCGCCAAAAATCAGCAGTAGGCGGAAAGAGACAGCAGTGGCGCACACGTGGTTGCACAGGGCAATCTGGAAGGCTCCAATCAAGCGGCTCCAGATGCGTCCGGCCTGCTGTCGCCGTCACTCTTGACTTTGGTGCATGACCGAGGCAACTGAAGACAAGCCGTGTGGGTGGAGAGGCCGTGCAGTTGTATGTGCGGACAACCACACCGTCTGGGAGGTGTAACAATAGGGAACATGTGTATGTAGTGTGCTGTTGAGGTCTGTGTGTAGGTATTGGCCGGCCGTTACCAACCGACGCCTTCGTGACCCGAGGCAAGCTGGTGCAACCAACCGAACACGACCGCTAAGAGGCGCTTGCTTCTTAACAGTGGCGTTCATGACGGTCCCGGCAAAACAACTTGATCCAATTTATGGTTATTGCTGAGGGTTGGGTGAAGGAGATAGAGTTTCAGCTGGTAAAAGGGTGGGTGCAGGGGAGATAGGTAGACAAGATAAATATGGGGGAGGATGGGGGCAGAATGCTTGAGGATGGCACTTGTGCGATGCCCGATGGCCGGCAGCGCACGCAGGGTGGTGTTTGCCAGGACAGACAGGCCGACGAGCAAAGAGAGACTGCACTGACCTGACATGAAATCAAGGGTGCCGAAGTCGTCCATGGTCGTCGTCGAGGCTGAGGCTGAGTTTTGCGGCGGCTCTGATCGTGTGGGCTCGCTTTCGGGTTTGGCTGGATGGGATTGGTAGTCGGTGTTCTGGCCGGTTTCGAAATCGAAGAACTGCGTGTTTGTAAACATGACAAGGTCGTCGTCGAGGCCGAACCCCTCCTCCGGGCCCGTTGTCGCCGCCGGGGTTACTGGCTGGATAGTTGTGAGCTCGCGGAGGTACTGGGACACGTTCGGCGCTCCCCGCCGGCCAGCGTAGCCCGCCATTGTTGTCCGTCCGGGAAAACGTGCAGTCGAGTCGGCTCCGATGAGGGGCGAATGTGGGAGAGGGAGGCTTCACGCGCCCCGATTTGCTCCCGTATTCTTTTTCGGCGTATCAACTCCGGAACAGGCCGTTGAGTTCGATAGCAGGAAGAGTTTCCGAGTGATTTGCGCGGTGCGACGACGATTGGCGGAAGATGGCCGACGGTGTCAGAACGAGCCTGGTCGGCGTGTTTGATGCGCGGCGGCGATGTGGTTGCGTCTTTTTTTTTCGATTCACCCTTTCGTTTTTCTTCTTCTTGTCTTTCAAAATCCGTTCACCTCCAGAAACTCAACTTCGCAGTGTGGGATGTGGGCTGAGAAGAGAAAAAAAAATATTCGTCCAAAACAGGGCGCTCGGGTGGTCGCAGAGGGAGTCGGGCGGAGTGGAATGTGAAGAGGCAAAAAAAAGCGGAGCTGGACCCGCGGCCTTGCGGCTTTTCCTTTGAATGAGTCGTTTGACTTCGTTTTGTTCCGATGAGGACCCAGTCCACCGGCGTTGCGGCTGGCTTCCCCTTGCCAGCTTATATTTCTGGCAATCGACCAGGCCGCACGCAGGTCCTTCGGTCGCCAAGCAGACAACTCTTGGTCCAACAGGAAGAGCACACCGAAACGATGGAAAGCGAAGAGCGGACGCAGAGTCGGGGGTGGGCGATGACATATGCATAGAATAAATTAATCGGCAACCGGACTGGGCCAAACGCCGGCGAATGAGACAATGAAATGCAAGCGGCAAAGTGTTTTGGCGCCCCGTGTGGTGCGGGCACATGCACCGATCGAGGTGACGGATGTTGGGTGCCGTGGACTCCCACCCACCAGACCCCACGGTTGCGAGCACCTGCAACCCCACCTCACCCTCCAAAGCCCTTTTTCCAAAAGCTTGACTAAGGTGCACGCCCACGGCCAATCACATGTCCATCACCGTCCTGCGCCAAAGAAGGGGTCCAGACGGCGATTCAATCCTTCCACAAGCATCCATTCGCATCCTGGCCATGCCTGCCGACGTGCCTGCCGACGTGCCAGCCGACGAGGACGATGGGAAGGTTTTCCTGGCACAACCAGGAGAAGAAAAAGACGGACCCCTTGCCCCGAGGCATCCCATTACTACAGTAAGAATCAATCCCAGTCATAGGCACGCAATCTCATCCGCGGGGCAACAGATTCCCGCGAGAACATCAGCCACGGGTATGACGGTCACCTTACTCATAGGTGATGGATGGCCTCGGGTGAGCTGGCCCCAAGTTGATTTCAAATCCATCCAATGAACTGTGTACATGCAGCACGCAGTGACATGGGCGGGCGCTAGATGCAGGTCCTGTCCGGCACAACCTAACCGGGAAATTGCCGGTCTAGAGGGAGGGTTTATAATCATTCCTGCAGCAGAAGGCAGGGCACCTGTGCGTTTGTAATCATGGCTACTTTGGCGGAGCCATCGAGTGGGTCGGATGACGGTGAGCGCCCTTTTGTGAAGCTTGGCTTGCATATGAATTCGCTCAGAGCGACGCCGGCTTCGGAACAACTGTGCAGGTAAGCTTGCGGAGGGCGCCGGCAGACTTGGTCGGCCGCTTCGCGCCCGGCCAGAGGCCCAGCGCCCAGTCAGCAGAGAGCAGATGTTGCTCTTGCTCCTTCGGGCAAAAGCCAACGGCTTGCGGCCTCGTGAATAGCGGGGTCCCCGCATGCAGCCTCTAAACCAAGAACGGAAAGCCGATGGTGCACAGACCCCCGCCGACGAGAAAACACGCTGAAGGCCGGACGCGACGCGTCTAGCCAGAATTCACAAATCCCGGCACGGCAGCGGGACTCGGACCAATTCCACAGAGGCTTGGATCCATGCTCCGACCCCGCGACCTGACAGACCATGCGAACGCCGGCCAGACGACAGACACAGCTAGATGGCCGCCCACGTCTCCATCCCAACCACGGCCCGCCTGCCCGGCTCCCTGCGCCTTGAGCCGTCCCACCCCGTCGTCGCCAAGCTGATCGGCCGTCTGTCGCGCGCCTCCCTCCTCGCCCTCGCCGTCCAATGGCTCAACGACGCCGACGGTCCCCTGCTCAGTGCCCCCTACCTGCGGCCCCCAAGACGGAGAACGGGGAGGCCCCGGCGCCGAAGCGGACGGTCGAGCGATGGCTCTGGCGGTGGCAGCGGGCATACAAACGATAGTGTACTAGACGATGAGGACGAGCAAAATGACAACGACTCGTACGACTCCGACGATGATGACGAAGGGAGCATGTACCCGGCCTCCCGCACCCTCGACGACCTCCGCGAGGTCTACGCCCACCTGCAGGCCGGCAACACGCGCGGCTCGCGCCGTGAGCTGGCTGACCGCATCCTCGAGGGCGACTGGCGCCGCGGCCTTACACTGCATCAGCTCGCCATGGCCGACCTGCAGTATCTACACGACCACCCGCTGTCGCAGCGCTGGTCCGCCTTCAAGGTTGTTTCGCTCAGGCTGCGGCCCGAGGGTGCAGAAGAAGATGATGATGAAGCGCCGCTACTTGAGGTCGACGGCGCCTCACTCGTCATCCCGCGCATTCACCCGCCTTCATTCCTGCGCTCGCTCCAGGGCTCCCTGCCACCTGACGTCAAAACCCACTGCGCCTTTGAGCGCCACCGGGACCTGCCCGTCCTGCTCCTCCGCATCTTCATCTTCGACACCCCCTACGCCACCGAGCTGGCCGCCGGGAGCAGGGGCCGCCGGGGGAAGCGGAAACGACGGCGCGGAGGCGGGGACGACGACGACGACGACGGCCAAGCAACCGCCGGAGGAGACGCCGCCATGCCCGCCAGCAACTTCGAAACGGCCCGCACCGTCTACGTCGCGTTCCCGGACGCCTCGGCCCACGTCTACGTCTCAGCCGCTACCACCACCTCCGCCGGCGCCGGCGCTGGCGACACCAAAAGCCTGCGCTCCCTCGTGATCGAGGGTATCCCTAAGGCGCTGTCCCGCCCGGGCGAGCGCTACACCCTCCGGCCGACCAGCCTGTCGACCAGGAACTTGGCCGAGCTGGTCGACCGGCGCGGAGGCGGCCGTGGCGGGAGCGGCAGCGCGGGAGGTGGCTGGGGCAGTGTCTACGGCGATGAGAAGATTCGCGAGTCGCCGCTCGACTCGGCGTTGCCCACCCCGCCGCTCTCATCAACCGTCTCTGAGGAAGAGGATGGGGATGGGACCGCGAAGAAGGAGGGTGCGGCACGGGTAAAATTGAGAGGGTTTGCCGCTGCTCTGTCGGCAGAGGAACGTGCCGCGAAGCGGAGGAGGCTGGTGGCACGCGCCCGGTTTGGGACGTCGGGCCTGGTTGACGATGGGCTTGGCGTTGAGCGGGTCGACGTTGCCATGGAGGATCCATTCCCCCAGTCATCGTCCATCGGGGTGGCTGACGCCAGGCGTCCTCCTCGAAACGGTGGCCGAGCGAAACAGGCCGGAGGCCGGCGGAGTACCCTGGACGCGGCACTAGAGCGGGAGGCAGCGCTGCTAGGAGATAGCGATCGGGACGGCGACGATGGGCAGGAGCACGCAGCGGGAGAAGACGACGATGCCGCAGCAGGACAAGGGCGGTCCAAGCCCGACTGGCGCCCGGGCATCAAGCTGACTTTTCGCGGCACCCACGTGTTTGCGGGAATCAGGCAGCTGGTCGAGGCCGGGGCCATCGACGGCGAGCGCATGCCGGGCTGGATGACGGGTGAGGAGGGCGTGACGATCGGGGCGGTAAGGCACGGGCGCATCAGGGGTCATAAGGGTTCGGGGTTATGATATGATATGATACCGCGGGTTGTTTTTCTTGCTTCCAGTGTCTGGGTTTTCGTATGCATCATCATTGTCCGCGGGCGGTATTAGCATGTCTTTATCAGATCCAGCATATAGCATATCTCCAGCTTTATTCAGGGTAGTCACAAATGTTATCTACATGATTAGACCTCTGCGATAGACTTTGTGGTTGCTTGGTATATCTATCGCCGCGCCGAGGAGGCACCATAAAGGCAATCAGAAGCGCAAACACCTAGTTCCCATTCTGTTGCTCCCGAGTATGTGGTAGATCAGAAAATTCCCCTGTCTAACATATCATTTTCCCGAGCCTTTTGCTCCGAGCCACGCCGTCCTTCTGCGCGGCGTCTCAAGTCAACTTCACGAGGTCACTCCTCTTTTCTGGAGGTCTCTATTTTGTTAAAACACGGCCTGGAACAAGATGGATCTGTTAAACGCCCGTATTATATACCGCCTATCCCAGAACCCAGCGTCAACATGCCAGCGTACATAAGGCTTTTATATATACCGGCTCGTCCCATTGACGCAGCCGACACGGCACTGTCCATTACATGAAACATTTGCTCTGGGCCCTAGGCCACCGTTGTGGAGTGCCCACTATCTGCGGCACCGCATCTGGCCACTTCACATTGGTATGTACCACACATGTGAACCCCTCTTTGAAGTCCGATATCCCACGCGGTGCAACGGTGTGCCCGGAAAGACAGTTACTATAAGCCAGCTGCAGTATTCGACGTAGGTAGAACCTCGACGTGCTTTATTTGCCATGCACGGACAGGGCAACGGGAAGCACCACGTGGATCGTACCTAGCACCCATAAATTCCGGCAGCATCTTTGGACGAACATGGTGTGGCCTACAAAAGCTACCCACCCATGGAGGACGGGGGCTGGCTGTCTTCCAAACGCATGTGAAGTTCGCCCCTGAAGCTCTCTGCGTTGGGAAGGAAGCAGGAACGGCCGTGGACGCAGCCGATGGACATCAACATGCGACTCGATCCCGCGATACGGGGCGATACGAGGCAGAATCCCTGGGTATGTGCACATCCGGATATCCAGCCACGAACATACCGGCCGGGGTTAAGCGGCGAAGTCTGAGACCATGATATAGCCAGCCATACCTTTTATAGCCTCCAAAAATCACCCCACTCCTCCGCATAACATGTTTCGTTTCCGAGACTGTTTTGAGGCCTGCAGATCTCCTCTCGATAGAAAGAGAGAGCGGGGGAGAGAGAGGCCTTGGATTAGAAGCCTTGCGTGCACCGGACTGTATTCGGCAGCAATCAAAAGCAAGCCCAGCCGCGGAGCCAGCCTCTCGGATGGAACTGGCTGTCTGATCGACACGCCTCATGTTTATTGCCCTACCCAGGTGCTTATTTCCATGACCGAGCGTTCCCTTGCACCCCCCGGAGAGGAGAGCAACGTTTCGTCCAACAGGCGCTACAGTAGATGCGCCGGGCCGCACACAAAGGTCATTTACGGGAACGATAAGGTGACCTATCTTGGCGATGTGAGGCGGGCGTTCACCGAAGCGTCTCCCACCCTAATGGAGGAGGGAAATTTATGGTTAGCCGAGCCAATGAAACCTCGAATGGAGGACAATGCCATGCCCGTTGCTCATCTGGGGCGGCCGGAACGCAACGGACCGGACAAAGAAACAAAACAGATGCGGCCAAGCGGCACGGGAAGTCGCAGATTATGAACAGCCAATAAGATCGCGCGGCGCTGATTCCGTGTGTGTTGTGAGCCGATCACAGGCTCACGCACAAGGGGGCGGGGGATGGAAGCTTCAAGTGAGCTGTGGTTTGTGATCTGTGATCTGCGATCGACAATCTCGGGTGAACAGGCACGGGGGCCTTTCTTCCTCTATTTTTTTTCTCCATTTTCCGCCCTAAATGGCACCTGGGAACAGGCTTCCGACGGCGTATGTTACCGCACAAGGTCGTAACAGAGACTCATGGTTTCTGCCAATTCAATGCCACCGAGC
Source organism: Magnaporthiopsis incrustans (assembly GCA_003049425.1). Classification (NCBI taxonomy): domain Eukaryota; kingdom Fungi; phylum Ascomycota; class Sordariomycetes; order Magnaporthales; family Magnaporthaceae; genus Magnaporthiopsis; species Magnaporthiopsis incrustans. The sequence continues at coordinate 270,447 of PYSR01000024.1, forward strand.
ATTGAGCGCGGGCCTCCATACCACCCCAGGCACGGCAGGGCATCACAGATATTTTCGGGGTTGTTTTTGTTTTTTTCGCCTTTGCCGCTGGTCGCGGCTAAAACCGTCCGCCCGTTGGCCCCCGGCCGAGATACAAGCTTCCAGAATACGTCGTCTTGTCCTATGGCTGCCCCGCCACGACGAAGAGCAAATAAATTGCGTATCCTACATTTATCTCGCGGGCGCGTTCCTGGTGCACTTGCCGACGCGCAGAACCCTTTCTCCGATCCAGGTAGGTACACACTTGCTTTGAGCAAGGGACCGGAGGCTGGTGGATGGAAAGAGGCCCGGGGAGCCCGGACGGACGAGAGAAAGGTCCTGCGCTCGGACTCGGACGTGGCAAGTATGCAGGCGTGCTGCCGGGATGATGCCGGCAGCGGATGAGGGAAGTCGGCGGCCGGCTCCGTCGTGTTCTGTTTCTTTCTTTTTCCCGGACCGTTTTCGCCATCTATATCATGGCGGCCAGGGGAAGCGGAACTCACATAGATGGATGATGCCCGCAGCGGCACTTGCATTCAGGCGTTGCCCGTGCTGTCAAGCCGCCCCACACACACAGACCATGGGGGATTTTATGAAGGGTACAGATGGATCCCTTATGCAACTGATTGGATGGATGAGATTATGTTGATAGGCTTGGGTGGGGTCACTTGCGCTCTCCTGCCGACCGCCGCCCAGTTCCTGCCGAGCCACATCCACATAGGCCTCGCCTCTGTTTGACTCGTGCGTTCTGCGGCGCACCACATCCGCCCGCATGCGCATGGCAGCACGGACGACGAGTTGGGCTGATGGTGCCGTTTGGTGGCGGCCTCCATTGCCTGCCGGACGGCAAGCGTCAACCGTGCGGTTTGGACGAATCGAGGATGGCCCTGGCGGGAAGCAAACAAACAAACAAGTACAAATCATCTCGCCAAGTGCTTACCACTATTTGCTTCAGCTCGCTTTTCTGCCGTATTACCATATGCAACTCGTCGGCATTCCCACAGCGCTCACCTCGCTTCGAGGTATCCTTCCTTATGCGTAATGAAATGGGCAAAATATTGCATACTATTTCGCACGGGTGTGCAAAAATGGCCTGAGCGCACAGATGGTCTATTCCTCTCCTGTCCTCGTGCGTATGACAAGGCCCCCCAAATCCCCGCGAGAGGGACGAAAGCTGTGACCAACAAGGGATCGTAGACCGCTCGGGCCACTCAGATGGCAAAAGCAAGCAGAGATATGATCCCTCGACGAGTCGTCTAAGCTCGAATAAGGACTAGCACAAGGCAGCACTAGTCCTGCGGTCATAATTCGCCCGATGTTCGTAATGTCAACCGCGCGCTGGGGCCACCGCGCTAATTTTTGATGGCCGTTTGCGAGCAAGGACCAGATGGCGGCGTGGTGTCCTAGACCAAACGGCTTCTCCGTCTGGCGGGGTGAGGGCAACGGTAAGATTGCACCAAATCTCGGCCGAGGCAGCCACACGCCCTCGGTCTGTCCGTGCTTTTCACTGGCTGGCTGGCTGGCTGCGTGTTAGTTGGACTCGATCACACCAGTCTGGGCACGGGCTAGCCTTTCTTTCGTTTGTCTCTCGTCTTCTGTGACACCCCTCCCGGTCGACGGGAAGCAGGGCGCAAAGGGGAAACAAAGCCGCGGACGTGGCATTCGTTTGTTACCACCAGCTGGGCCGGTCCAACCGGGCCTCAGTCAGCCCTTGGCACAGCCGGCCGAAGCTGTTCAGCTCGACTCGAGCCCCAGTCAAGCGATGGAAAGGGAGAGCCGCAGACCCGTGCCGTGCTTGTCGACCCGGCAGCCAGCTGCGACTCTGAGAGGGTGCAGAGGAACCAAGGAAAAACGGGACAGTTGTGGGAACGGCCCCTCCACGCTAATGCAGCCGGCCCCAATTTGTGCAAAGTCCAAATCAGGCACGCAAACCCGTAGTGGCGGGTCAAAGCGCGCGTGGCGCCGACATGTGCAACAGTGCGTCTGCGGGATCATGGAGCCTTGTGCGCCAGGCGCGGCATGCCCTTGCTGCTGTCCGCTGGCGGAGGCGATCCAATCAACCTAGGCGAAGACCTCGTGATGGCCCCGACTAGTGGCGTCCCTGGCTGGAATGTCATCGAATGAGCTGAACTGAGACTTGATATCCGTGCTCGCCACTTCACAAGAGGGGTACATATGGGTGGATGGATGCAGGGAGGGGAACAGGGCAAGATCAGTGTTGAGGTGCCAATTTGTGTTTTTCTTTTTGTTTTTCTCTTTTTGCACTTCTTCACGTCGCTTTATTTTCTCAATCGCCCCTACGAGGTGGGCCGTCTTCGTGAGGATGGCTGGAGGTCGTCGCTGGCGGGCCCAAGGTAATACGCATGAATAAATGAGACACTCTAGGTGATCCTTTCCTGTTTCCAGTCGCACAGGTTATTTGTCTGATGCCACCAGCGGTTTCCCACTCAAACATGGCGTGGCCGCTGCGAACTGGTGGAGGCAGCGAGTGAAACAATCGGGCGCAGAGCCGGCCACTCCACGCCCCGGAGAAGGGCCGTACCTAGTCCCACCGGTGAGAAAAAGAAAGAGGGTTTGCAGAACGCACGAGAAAAAGCAAAGAGAAAGGAGGGGCCAGGAGAGGCAGAGTCCGAGGAGGCAAGGGAGAAACAGGATGTTCCTTGAGAGGGCGTAGGATCGAGCACGAATATGGAAAAAAAAAAAAAAAAGCAAGAAAATTGAAAAAGCAACCAACAACCACATAACGCTCACAGTGAGGGAATTCGGCGAGCGACCCGGCGGCCCCGGATGCAGGTGGACAGGGTCCAAGCACAGCTTGTTCAGCCAATCGCTCTGCGTGTGCTGGCTGCGCCTCCCGGGACTTGTGGTGCGGGTGCATGGAATTGTCTGCCGTGGCCTCTGCTGTGATCTGCACTTTTTAGGGATCCAGCTGAACCACGGACATATCTGTTGGCACATCGGATTCCAGGTTTACCTTCAGCAGGGCCGAATGCGACCTTTCCTCTGGAGGTTTGGTGACCTTTGCTTCTTTTCCGAATGAACGCGGCCGCAATCTCGACGTGACAGCGACGGGTGTGATTGGCAACTCCCCGCCGGTTGGAGCAAAAGCTAGAACCTTTGGCAATTGGCTGGTCGCGGCCTCTGGTGGGTCTGTCCAAGATTGGACTCGGCAGGGGTCTGGGATGCTTCAGCCCTGGTCGGCCTTGGCTTCAACGTCCATCACAACTGGTCATGGCCCGACGAGACCTGGCTGGAGCCCCCTGACACCCGAGGATCCCACGCCGGCTGGCTCTGTTTCGGCTTGTTGTTGTTTTTTTTTTTTTTTTTTTTTTTTTTCTGCCCAAGGGTATTCCAGAACGAGCCGTGGCAAATTAAGAAAGCCTCTAAAGTAAAGAGACCAAGTTGTGACGGCGAGGCCTTCTGGCTGAGCCCGACCTCCCCCAAAACATGGGTTAATGATGAATTGACAAGGCGTTTGACTGTGCGGGCTGGATGATCCGGGCCTCGCTACACTCTCCGTCACAACCACACACAGGCACTCTCCCGCAACCAAGATCTATCACCCGATTCACCCCCGTTGCGCTTGCGACCAAGTGCAATTGCATGCGTCGTCCGAGGGCGACTGCATCTTTCCTTTTGCACGCAGCACAGTGACGGCCCTGATTGGCGGGTGCATCGCCTGAAGTACCGGCAAGCCCCATCCGTTTTGGGCTCTCAATTCAAGGGCCCCGTCGCGTAACCAGTGGGGACCACCCAGTGTCTGGGCCGAGCTGCCACAGCCTGCACCCTTGTCCGCCCGCCCTGGATTGCCCCACCTTATTTCCCACGATCCCCTGGCCTGGTGCACTCCCTGCACCCTCGGAGCTCTCGTCGCAGAGCCATCAAAGACGCCCCCGCCCGTTGGCAAGCATCCCCTTTTCCTCACCTTCACTCGCTCCCACCTCGATACCGGCTGCGCGCTGCTGGCCCACTCCTTTTCTGGAGCCTCCGTCCTTTTTTTTGTGGTTGTCCTCCTTCTACTCGGTCTGGTTTTGTTCTGTTTCTTCTCGACCCGTCCTTCCACACCCTCTTCTCTCGCCCATCAGAGAAAGGTCGTCGCTTGCGCTTCGACCACGAGCCCCTTATTCACTGTCGCAGGTCAACTCTTTGCCGATTCCCCTGGCAGAGCCGGCTTGGACGCGAAGGGTGAAGGCAAACGACTCTCGGGCTGAGCTTCTCGAGACGACGTGCCGTTCAACACGACATATCCTACACCGACGTTCACCTGTCCAGCACCGGCACAGGCTCACTGTTGATCAGATTTTCGCTTCTTGATCTTCCTCTGGCTCCGACTGCTTCACTGCAGTGGGACGATCCCGGTCTGGAAAGACGGTCACTCGACGCACCTAAACACGAGTCTCTTTGACGCACCCCGAGCGTAGAGCGCGCTCGCCACACCACCGACACAATGGCTCCCTCTCTTACTGCACACACCTCCTTCACCCGTCCCCGCACAGGGGACCGGGACGGCCGCCCGACGACCCGGGAGAACAACAACGATTCCAACCTGATGATACCTAGCCGCACGTCTTCTCTCCACTCGCGCATCACCCAACCGATCCCCTCCAGCCTGAATGCCAAGCCTCAGCAGAGGACACCAAAGACCCTCACACATGCGTACATGGTCTGCGGTGTGGGCCGCGAGCCTTCCCAGTGGGTGAAGGCACCGCCCCCGGCCCAGGGGAAGATTGGTCACATGAAGGGCGCCGTCGGCCAGTTCTGGCTGCCAGAGATTCTGGGCTCCAGCCCAAGGCTGGAGCAAGATAACGAGATTGCACGGTCGCTGCATGCTGCCATGAGGGTAAGTCGAATGCTGGCTGTGTGTCGCGGGCCGCGGCGACACTTGATGCGCAACCACCTGCTATAGTCTGCTCAATGCCGAGGAGTTTCTAACAAAGCTCTCGCTTGTGCCAGGCCTGCTTCCCGCACGATGTTGAAATCTGCACTGGTCGCAGCCAGCCGCACTGCGTGCACCACGCTTTCGTCCTGCAGCAGGACTCGTCGCATACCCTCTACGGCATTTGCCTCAGGGTGTGGTCGCGCGCCGACGAGAAGAGGGCCGAGACCATCAGGGATCTCCGTAAGAGGACGGAGTCCGACTTCTACGACAACCCCGACGAGACGTACTGGATCCCATACTGCCTCTCGTTCCTGTCCCGCTACCCTCTCTACAATCTGCTGGGCGACTACCTGCGAGGCATGTGGATTCACTGGAACAAGGCTACCAACTTGTTTCACGCCGAGGAGGTCTCGCGCATCCTCAGCTTCCCTGCCCCGAGGCTCAATGATCTGGTCCGCATCGACATGAAGGACTACGCCCTGTGCTACCAGTTCCCCTCGTCGCCCACTGGCTTTCAGAACTTTGCCATGTGGCCCCTCTTCTCATGCCTGTCGATCCCCAATATCGTTGGTGTCATCGAGGCTGCCATATCTCCGACCCGCCGCATTATATTCGTCAGCCACTACCCTGCCATGCTCACGGTGGCTGCCGAGACGGTCCGTTTCTGCGTCCGCGTCTACGAGTGGAGCGGCCTGTATGTGCCCGTAGTGCACGCGCGCCACGCTAAGGAGCTGGTGCAGGAGCCTGGCCCCTACATCCTCGGTATTACCGCCGAGTGCCGCACCCTTTTCACCGCGCCGACGGATGCGCTCGTTGTGGACCTGGACCGCAACTTTGTTCTCACGTCCAGCCCGCCCACGGCGCTGAACCCTAGCCAGCGCAACAAGTTCGTCACCCGCCTGACTCAGGCGCTGAACGGCGATGTTTCGCCGTCAGGCGCCCCCCAGCACCTTCGCTCCGCTTACGGTGGCGGCAAGCTCGTCCCGGCTGGCCAGATCATTGTCATGCGCGGTGAGGTCGAGTCTATTCAAGACCCGGAGTGGTGGAACCAGGACTCCGTTATGGCTGTCATGGACCATGTTTGCGAGAAGATGGGTCGCAACACTGGTATCAAGGCAGTCTTTGGCGGCGCGGTCAAGAAGCCCCTTATGACCAAGGTCTCTATGAGGCACCTGAACGAGATCGTCCGTGAGAGGAATCAGTACTCGAGGGACGCCATGGAGGCCTGGCAGGATTTCATCAACCTCAAGGGCCGTATGGACACTGAACTTGGCAAGGTCACAAAGCGCAACAACTACCTTGTTGAAGAGCTTGAGAGCTGGAAGCAGCAGTTCCTCAAGTTCCAGGCCTTCGCAGAGACTCTCACCAAGGAGACGCAGGATCTCAAGGTCAAGATTGAGAGCCACAAGAGGGAGAACCGCCGCCTGGCAACTCTCCTCGACCAGCAGAAGGACGATGCGGCTCGCATGTCGGTGCGCCTGGCCGGCACGGAGAAGCAGCGTGACGACGCCCTCGAGGCCTTGGTCCTCCAGCAGGAGATTGCCGAGGAGCTGGAGCGTGAGCGCAAGCGCAACAAGAAGGAGCTGGCCGCTCTGCAGCACACCAACATGACCATTCTGAGGCAGCGTGACGACGCACGCCGCGTGGTGCTGCACCTGCGCAGCCTTATCGGCGGCCAGAGTCACCACATGGAGCATCTGGTCAACTCCCTCACCAAGCCCGACGACCTGACCCACGAGATCGAGAACGGTTTCGAGGATGTCGACGATGCAGATGGTAAGTTGCAGTTTCAAATACGTCTCAATACGACACATCATACACCCCCGACTGGTTCATGGTGTACGCAAGCTCGTCCCGAGCACCACGATCCAGCCCGTCCTCCGTCCCGTCCTGCACATTTTTTTCTAACCCCACCCTTTTGTCTTTTTCCAGACATGAGCAGCAACGGCCGGCAATCCAAAGCCAGCCAGCGCTTCTCATCCTCCAGCTTCGCTGACGTGGCTGATCGTCACCTTAAAGACAAGACGGACGCTATTGCGCACATCATCCGCAACATCGCGGAGCAGTGCCAGGCTGCCGTGGAGGGCCTCGCCCTGGCTCAGGACGCCGAGATCGAGAGCACCGAGTCCCACATGCGCCGGGCTAGCGGCCTCTCGGTCGCCGCCAGCGACGACGGCAGCCGGTCCGCGGCTTCGGATGTTGGCGACGACAGCCTGCTGCTGAACCCCTCAGGACGTGCCTCGAGCATCCCTCCCACCCCGGACCTGATCCCCAACAGGTCAAGCACCGCCATGTCGATGGCTTCGACCATGACGACCCCGGAGAGGTCGTCGCAACAGTGGGTGATCGGCCACGACATCCCTACCAAGATCGTCGAGGACGATGAGGACCTCGAGGAGCCCGCCTCGGAGTCTGAGGCTATGCCCGTTTCGCACCACCAGGTGCCGGGCGTTGTCGGCAAGCACGCCGCAAGCCTCATCCACCGCCCATCGGGCGCTCGTATCAGCGCCCTGGGCGGCACTCGCTAAACTTTTAACTATTGCTTCCCATCTCCTTGGCTGTCAAATATCCCTCTCACGAAAGCATCGTTTTCTTTAGTTCTTATCCCCATACGGGGTTTTCTTTTTTTCGGTGGCGCAGTGATTTTTTTCTTATTTCCTGTGTCATGGTCAATATCGTCCGCAAAGACGCTGGTGATGAAAAGAATCAGGGCGGGTATGGCCGTGGAGGACGGAGAGCGGGGTGATGTCGCGAGGCGAAAAACTTGCCATCAGCGCTTCAATTCAGCGTTGAATAGCTAATATACCTGCTCCAATATTTTCTTGTCACCTTTTACTCTGTTCTGGTTACTCATATCCTCCTTCGATCTCCTTCTGAGTTACTCCAAGAACTCGCTGTATTTGACCGGATTTTTGCTCTCTTTTAATCGTACCAAGTCTTGGAAATTCCCTCAGCGCCTGCCTCTATTTCTTTGTCTATTCAACCTGTTGCCTTCACATACCACGTCGAGCTTGACGCTGGCTTTTTTAACACCGTCCTGCCTCATGGTAGGACTTGGTCTTTTGTGTGAATAGCTGTCTTTGTAGCTGGACTAGCCACCATTTGCGACCTGAAAACCCCGAGAAAAAAAATAAGCAACACAAATCCAACCTCTAAATCCGAGCTCAATCTGTTATTTGCCCATCTGAATACAACTGTAACTGACAATTTGAAAGTGCTTATTGGTCGGGGTTCGTGATGGGCTTCGATGGTCTTGTGCCAGCTCTATGCATGCGACCGGATCCCTTCCCGCTGGGAGGGGTACATATATGATGAGTCGAATCACGGCTCCATGACCCACAACGAAGTTTAATTGGCCCGGCTGGCTCAATGGTAGAGCGTTGGACTTCTAATATCCGCTTGCATCAGCGATGAGCAATGGTGAGGAAGGTGATCCAAAGGCTGCGGGTTCGAGTCCCGCGTTGGGTGCATACATTTTTTTTGTTTTTCTTTTTCTACTTTTGTTGCTGAAGGAAAGGTTTGGAATCATCCCTTGAGCGCGCCATATTAGAGAACATTTGCTTCTTTACCATCTGGCAGTTACTTGCCTCGAGCGCTGTTACGCCCGCTGCTTGTCTCAATTGGTTTTTCATCTTTCGACCTGTGAGACAGCGACTCGACGCTGCTGCCCCTGGTCGGGCCAGTGTGGCCCACCTTTGTGGGTGGGTCCCGAGGTATGATTTCATCGAGCGCGATCGCGACTTTGTCCAATTTTTTTTTCTCTGCTCGGATCTCGGGTGTCTTGGAAGCACTTCACGACAACGGACGCAAGCGAGTGGGAGTCCTCGCGTCTGCCCTACGGCTAGGATGATGTTTTAGTAATGCTGATATTCTTCCCTTCTTTGCCCCTCCGTTACATTTTATCCCGCAACGTCGTCAACCTGCTTTGGCTCTAGTTTCGAGCGTGCTGAACCATAACACCCTCGCATGACAACTTGAACGACCCTCCCTCTTAGGGGCACCCTCCCTCGACCCTCGACCATGGCAGCCCACGCCGCCACCGCCGCCACCACCACCACCACCGCAGCTGATGATGCCACTCCGCTCACCGCGCTGTGCGGCGTGTGCCACGTCTCGGCGCCCAAGTATCGGTGCCCGCGGTGCGCGGCGCGGACCTGCTCGCTGGCCTGTGTGACCAGGCACAAGTCCCGGGCGGGGTGCAGCGGCGCGCGCGACCCGGCCGCCTTCGTGCCGGCCTCGCGGCTGCGCACGCCCGCCGGCATCGACCACGACTACAACTTCCTGTCGGCCATCGAGCGCGCTCGCGACCGCGCCGCCCGCGACGTCGCCGACCGCACGGGTATCGCGCCGCCGGTCGACGCGCCCGACGAGGTGCCGCCGGACCAGGCCAACGGCGGCAGCAGCAATTACAACCGGAGGGGTAGGGGTGGTGGGAGAGGGGGTGGGAG